>ML783842.1:519918-546629 GCA_009831015.1 Picea engelmannii
CTAGTACCTGGGTAGTCGGGTAGTACGGCTAAGGGTACGGTCTATCCTCCTTAGTTAGTGCCCTGAGATATTGGGCCGAGTACTACTGTTGGACCCCGCACGTATATCAGAGAGATATAGCATAGGGAAAACCCTTGTCTGAAGAACCCTTGAATACCTAACCCTTGGGGACATAAACATAAACAAATTAAAACAGACAAGAACTATTGCCACGCAACTGTGTTCAGTTTGTCAAGTAAATATAGATTTCTTTCTGGTTAAGCATTTGGGAATTTCCTCTCTGCAGTATTCTTCGACACATCTTCTGCACTTTGAAATTTTTACATGAAACATCCTTTGGACAATAAATGGACCGAGGGAAAAGAAATCAACAAATTCATCCATGAATTTTTAACCCAATCTGTCAAGGAGTTTATTCCCAAATGACGACCATTTTCTCAACCCACCACAGCATTTTTCTCCATATCCCAAACTTCAAGGAGCATAATTTCATCCCCAAGAGATAACTTTTGAGGTTGAGGGACTAATTTTATACCATCTTGGGTTTTACGTTTCTTGACCGCTGGCTTATCCCCTAGTTCACCCTGGACCTACTTCCTCTGGATAGCCTCCTACATCCCTATGGGAAAAGAGGGCCCATTATTAGAACCCTCCTCACAAGAGTCATGTTTTGTCGACAAAGGATGAGAAACAATGAAATTTTCTAGATCAAAAGACAAATACTTACCCAACTGTGACTTCGTTGGGATCTGCACTTGAAAGTAGTCAGGGGCCGCTGAGATTGGATACCAACCCAGGCGAGGGAAGTTCAGTCCAGATTCGTTGCTTCCTACCAAGCTTGAGGCCTTTGATAGTTCTGTGAAAGGTGGTTTATTTGGAAAAAATCCCTCAAATGGTTCCTCCAAAAGAAAGCCTGCATCTTTCCTCCACACATAATCCTTCACCTCTAGAGGTAGTAGATATGAGAGTTTCTCGGGTGGAGAGGGAAAGAAACTTCCCGAGGGAGCTACTCAGGTCCCAAGGATAGGGTTGAGACAAAAGAAGAATGAATCTGAGAAAGAAGAAATTCCCCATTGGGGAGCTCACAAACCTGAGTGCTAGGCTTGGAAATTGTAACTAGACCTTGAGCCGAACTCCATCTCGATAACAAAAAGAAACACTCTCGATTCAGGTGCGAAGAATTTTCCAACTGGCCCACACCAAATCGAGTGTTTGTCCAAGAAGTCACCAGCATAGTCCACGATATCGCCTGAATAGTCTAGATCTTCCCCCTCCCTTCCCATCACACATGAGAAAAAGAGGCAACTACCCGTCGATTGCCTGACAAAGGAAAATGATGGTAGGCTAGCTACAATGAAAGGAGGAGTTGGAGTCATTGGTCATGTGGGTAGGGGCCTTGTCGCGACCTATGACCAAGATTTCTGTCGACCATGTTAAATTCAAAATCCCCATATCATTATATATATATATACTAATTTTTTATTTTTTAATATTTTTTTGATATATTATTATTATTTTAATTTCATGAACATCTCTTATACTGAGTTGTAGAGCACCTCTCAACATAAATATAAATATTTAAAAAATATATTATGATAATAATTTTTATTATTATTTAAACATGATGAAATTTGTGTTTTAATTATTAGTTATTTCTCATTAAATTTTAAAAATTTGAAATGAAATATTTTACCATAAATATTTTGATATTGTACAAGAAACTAACAACGTCATTTTTATATGTACCTTCAAATATCACAATAATGTATAATGTATGGACCCAAAAAATTGAGTAATGTTTCGATCCAATTATGACCCAAAAAAAAATCTTATAATTTTAAATAATATTATTTAAAATATCATTATTATAATTTTAAATAATATTATTTAAAATATCATTATTATTGGTGTTTTTGGTAAAACATGGTACACATATTTTGATATTGTAAAAGAACTTAACAATGTCATTTTTATATGTACCTTCAAATATCACAATAATGTATGGACCCAAAAATTTGACTAGTGTTTCGATCCAATTATGACCCAAAAATTTGACTAGTGTTTCAATCCAATTATGACAAAGAGAGAATCTCATAATATTGTTTAAAAATCATTATTATTGGTGTTTTTTATCATGTCTTTGTAGAACATGGTACTACCAATTATGACCAAGAGAGAATGTCGTAATATTGTTTAAAAATCATTATTATTGGTGTTTTTTATATGTTTTTGTAGAATATGGTACTATATTTAACAATTTATTATCACATCATTGGGCATCTATGTTTTTTCATCTCTAATGTTTATTAGTCATTTTGAAAGCTCATACCTTCTTAAATTTAAACAACCATATTCATGTTATTTTAATTTTTAATGTGCATTAAATCTTTTATATTTATTTTGGTGTTACACTAATTAAATATTTAGAACATTTCAATGGATTAGGTTTTTTATTTATTTATTGTGAACAAGTTTTAAAAAAAATCTTTTTTATTAGTTATGTATAATATATTGATGTTTTTAGTTTTTTTTTATGAAGGTGACAAAATCTATCATAACACAATTGTCAACTCATCTTTATCATTCTAGAAAAATCACACCAATTGAAATGATTTGTTGGTAGTCCCAAAGGGGATAGACTTCCACTCCTACCAAATGCTTCTAGGTCTTGGTCCATTAACCTATTTACTCACTTTCGAGGAAGACCAACTCTTAACCAGTCATAAGTAGTTTTAGTTGTTACTCTCGGACCAAAAGGTGGTTTCAACCTAGATAGTATACACAAGAAAACTAATATCCCTCTTAGTCATTGTTGAAGCTACCTCTAGCCTCACTCTCATACATAGAGCATATACTATCTTTGATTTCAATTTAACCTCTTCTTCCCCAAAAAATATATTTATTTTCTTAGCTTAATTTATTTTAGACTTATTTTTTACTTTATTTATTTTTTGTTGTAGTATGTGTGTTTTTATGTTCAAATTATCATTTAAATCTTAAGAGTGTTTCTTGAATGTTTTTTTAGTTCTACTTCCATTTTTTTGGATACAACATCTTGATGTGTGTATTATAAACACTTAGCTAAGTGGATTTATTATGAAACATTGTTTACTAATTTAAATTAGATACAAGATCTAAGTTTGTTTATCATAAAAAAATAAACTAAATAAATTTATTGTGAAGCTTTTTTTACTAATTTAGATTGCATGGATGATATTTTCTTCTCATAAATGATATGATACTATGTATAAAAAACAACACTCATCAAATTTATTTTCTTAATATCGTACTAATCATCCCTTAAAAAATTAAAGAAGTTTTCATATAAATAAAGTTTTTAAACAAAAAAATAAATAAATATAATATAAAAAATTTATAAAAATTAACTTCAATAAAATTTATAAAAATTATCTACAACAATTTGATCTATCCTCTTCATGTATATCCATTTCTATGTGTTACTCCCAAACTTACATAGATACACAATAGTATCCTCTTCATGTCTATCCATTTCTCGGTGTTCCTACCCAACTTACATAGATACACAATGATTCTTTTGATAAAGTCCACACCTAGATAAGCATACAAATAATAATTCTTCAACAAACTATATGTTAGACTTGAATTTAGAATTCATGTGTTCAAGTGTCTAAATACATACATTTTAAACTAGAGCATAATCTTAAACTTACTTATTGTGAGTGGTAAACAAACCTATATATATATATATATATATATATATATATATTTCATCTCAAATCACTTACGAATGAGTAGTTATTTACTTAGAAAAGTGTTTCTAAAAAGTAGTTAGAAAAAAAAACCATCTCTACACTAAAGAACCATTCAAATTAGATAACATAAACAAAGTTTACAAGTTTAGTATGGATGCCCGTAATGGATTGAAAATAATTAAAGAATGCATGATACCATTTCTTATACCAACATCCTTCTAATTTATATAGAAGGAATATGCAATTAACTTAAGGTGTGTTATTAGTCTTTATCGAAGGCATAGAGGCACTATAGCGATCGATAATCATTGACTTCATATTAGTTTGTCGTTTGACTACAATTTTTTGCATAATCTTTATTGTTCGAACTAGAAAACTAAAAACATTTTTTTTTTTATAATAAAAAAAACCTTATATGTCATGATCTCATTGGATAGTATATTTGAGGTCTTATTGCCATCTTCGCTATTCCCAATGTTTTATATGTTTTATAGGGTTCTAAAGTGCAACAGAGCTAACCGTCTAAAGTCTCCTACTTTTAACAACTATCCCGACAACACCCCACATTCATGCATAAAATACAAAGTATAAGGATTCGGTAATCTTACCTTGAACTCTGTGTCCGGTGTCGATCCCTTTGTGTTTAGTCACTTCTCGACTGCATATCTCCTCCCAAGGCTGACCTACATTCACCAAAAGACAAACAAGAAACTACGAACAAGCATTCTATATATGAATTAGTAGGTTAGATGTCATAAAAAAATGTAAATCAAACATAAAGATTGAACACATCATATGGCGGGACGGAAAAAGTATTTCTTTATATTATTCTCACAAAGTTACTTACAAAATGAGATCAGCGACTGCTCCTCGAACCTGATCCTGGGCTCCTCTTCAACAAGCTCCAACTGCTTCCACGTATCCTTCTTCCCTCACACTTCCCTCTAGAGAATGGGCATAGGCTTATGGATGAGGAAAATGGCAAGAAGAGGGAATTTTGGCTCAAAACTCACAACGTGGCTGGAAGTTCCTTGGGCAAGGGGGGAAAGTGAAATGGGCAGAGTTTCACTGTTGCTATGTTTCTCCTTGGAATGAGACCCCAAATCCTCTTTTTATATGACAAAAATATGGTTATTCGGTTGGGTGACGGGCTATAGGCAGTCAATTGGTTAGGAAACAACCCAATAGCTCGTAATCTCAACAAATCCCTCGCAAATTTTTATTTTTTGAAACTTTTGTGGGCATATGTGGGGAATAATGGTGCAACTAGCGTACGTACATGGGCAGTGATGGTGCATCTATCGTACATACATAGGCAGTAGTGGTGCAGGGTGCGTACATCTTCAAAAATAGTGCTTTTAAGAAGAGTTGTTCATTATTGGATTGGCAAAAGTCGTAAGCAATATGGCTTAATGCCAGGTATGCATGTATGGTGCAATTTAGGGTTATAACAGATGCCCCCTAATGTGTGAGGTTAGAAGAGCATATGATGGCCAAACTACATTACAAATCTTCACCAATGTACGAAGAGAGTGAGCCTAGGACTAGAGTTTGGGAGGTGCCATCTGCAAAATAACAATTTTCTCACCGAGGCAGGCATACCTGTGCTCGGGATGAAATAAATCATGGCTGCCAATAAAATACACTGCAAATCTATGTCATATAACTATATAAAGTGTAGTCATGAGCAATACACAGTGGATCTACATCTCAAAATCAAAGATATACATGTATAGTATCCATCTTCAAGAAGCCAATGATGCCTGATGGATGGAGATGAGGTCTTCAAAGCTCGAGCAACAAATTCAAGATCTTCAAAAATTGGGTAGGAGTGTAATGTGAGTGTACGACTTCACTACCCAAAGGTCTTCGACAACTCGTCGGGGAACACAAAAGAGTATCTCAGTGATCAGGCAGAGAACTTCATTGATTTCGAACAAGGAATTGATTGGACGTTAGGGATGGTTGAGCATGAGGTTAGGAGACAAACTGAAGAAAGGTCGACTCAAGTTGGGTAAAAATTCCCTTGGACAATAGCATGACTGATGATTAGAATTAGGCAACATGACATTGACATAAGTTCATGATGCAGGGGGAAAACCAAACTCTCCATGTGTTTGGAAGAATAACCAAACGAAGGAGGTCACAACTCTATGTTACGAGAATAGCTTCCTAAGGTCATATTAAATCCCAAATCTTGATGAACAAAAGGAAGGATGTGCTTTGTCCAAGGGAGACTCATTATGCTCCCATAAAAAGAAAATACTTTTCCCATCCTCTTTTTGGGGTATATTTGATTTTTTTTTGTCTTTTTCAATATTGTGCATCTTGAAAAAGAATAAAAGAATACTACATTACAAAGGAGGAACGAGTGTCACAAACATACTAGTTCCAAGTTCAAGGAACACACTAATGCTCATATCAAGGAGACATGTGCAAGAAAAGGACACTCGGGAAAATTCCTCCATGAGTCAAGGTGTCAGATCGTAGAGGCAAGGTGCTACAAGGCTTGCGTATAAGGCATGATTTAAAGGTTCATTTGAGAGCAACATGGAGTCGGCATTAGGCCAAAGATGCAAGTATGAAACTATGATTAGAAAGACACAATGAAACCCCCTTCAATGTATTTTTTACGAGCCCAGAGAAGGTAAGCTCAACGGTTTTTCGTTTTTAGAGAGTCTGAAAAATCATAAAACAAGACTCCATTGGGGTACCTTTTTTGAAGATAGTCTAGTTAGCTCGAAAAAGGGATAAAATAGCACCGAAAATACGTCTATTCAAAACCATTTTAACGAGTGTTACAAAGATAAGATCACTCAACAATCTTTTCAATTTTAAGAAGTTTGAAAAGAGCCTAACTATGGACTCATTGTATTTTCTTAGATTTAGTCTCCTTAGCTCAAAAAAGTAAAATTTACTTTGGAGAACTCTCCCGTCGAGACGAATCTCCCAAGGTGTACCTTTTTCCTCCTTAATCTATAGGCCAGAAAAGGGGTAAACTCATGCCAATAGATGTTTTTTTGAACCAATTAATGAGTGTGAAAGAACAAGGTCACTCAACGATCTTTTCACTTTTAAGGAGTCTGAAAAGAGCTTAACTATGGACTCCATAGAAGATTTTCTTCTGGACCAATTTAACGAGTGTGAAGAAACAATATCACTCGATGATCTTTTCAATTTTAGGGAGTCTAAAAACAGATTAACTATGGACTCTGTGGGGGTTCGTTTTTCGTAAATTTAGTCCCTCGGGCTCGAAAAAGGGTTAAACTTATACTTGAGAATACTCTTCTAGAGAACTAAAGCTCCTAGTGTATACCTTTGTTCGTACAATTGACCATATGGAATGAAAAAGGGGCAAACTATCGTCGGATAGACATGCGTTCAAATTTGAGTTTGACGAGCGTGAAGGACAACATGATTGCTCGAAAATATTTTCATATTTAGAGAGTCTGAAAAGGGCTTAAAGAAGACTCCAGTGGGATTCTACTCATGTATGAAATTGGTTCAGGTATAATCCACTACTGGGCTCACACTCATGGCTTCAAGGATAGCCTTATCTGAAGGAAATTCAAAATCCAAGAAATCACACAAACGAGGGTCGACAGTCCCAAAGGGTGAAGTAAATTGACCATATTCCATATGATGATGGAGGATTTGGCGAGGTCTGGCAAAGTCTATCAGTGAAGAATCATAAGAAGGAGGGTTTGAAGATCTACAAACAATGATATCAAACTCAAAAGGAGACTCAAGATCACTTGGACCAAGAGGGGGAAGAAAGGGCTCCTATGCCCCCATTGGATAAACCAATGGATCAATTGTTGAGACCAAGACACGAGAAGGAAAACATGATTGCACATGTTCCTGCTTAGAATCAATTGAAAACCGAGGACAAGATGCCACATAATTAACCTGTGGAAGGGTAGAGTCTACATGAACACTAGGAACATATAAAGGGGCAGCCTGAACTAACACCAAATTAGGATGGTGATTATTAGATGCCATCTGGTCGATAGTGACAATTATTCCATTGTGAGGGAAATGCATCACCCGGAAGAGCATAGACACCATAGTGTTCATAGCATATACATAATCATGCCCGAGAAGCATATTAAAATCTAACGGGCCTTGCACCACTATAACATTGACAAGGACAATATTCCCACCTAATGAGATAGGAAACTGAGGAAGAACCCCTAAACATTCACTAGGACATCTATCAAAATCCAAAAAATCATGCGAAGTAGACACAAGCTCGAGAGATCCCAAGACTTTCCAAAACGAGGAGGATAAAATACTTGTGGAGGCTCCTTCATCCACAATACATTAATAAATGTTTGTTGAATTAACTTCAACCCTTATTTGAAAATATGTGGAAGAAGGAAAACGAGGCTCAACAAGGTCATTCGAATAAAAGGAAACCATCCTAGGGCTTGGAGGGGGTGTGGTCGAAGTGAGCGGAATGCCCCCTTGTTCTGAAAGTACTGAACTGGAAATGATAAAAAAATAGTCGGTACACACATCACTCTTTAAGAGAAGAGTGGTATCAGCCAAAGACTGCATCGGCATGACCACTTTCTCAACCAATGGCTGAGTAGGCTGCAAGACTACATGGTCTAAAGGCACCTCACCCCCCTAAAGAGGAGTGGGATCAGCCGATGATTGCAACAACATGACCACTTTCTCAACTAATGGCTAAATAGACTGCGAGACTACATGGTCTAAAGGCACCTCACCCCCCAAAAGAGGATTGGGATCAACCGATGATTGCATCGGCATGACCACTTTCTTAACCAATGGTTGAATAGACTATGAGGAAACCTTAGAAGACTCAGAATCAGAAGAGCTTGCAGACAGGGACAACATTCTTTGTACCTATGTAATGCCAGGGCACGTATGAGTAAGGTGATCTCCCTTGCAAAGCTTACAAGGGAACTTAGGCTTACATCCTATTCATCTAGGTTTCTCAACAGAATCATTACCCCCATCATGACTAGCATTGGTTGGTTGTGCATCTCCAACTTGACTTGCAGAGGTTGGTGATGGGTCGATAACATGAATTGCAAAGGCTATAGACCTATTGCCAATGTGACTAGCAGTGCCTGGAATTTTTCCCCCAACATGACATGCAGAGGTTGGGTTCTTTCCCCCAACATGACTTGCAGAGGCTAGGTGTTGGTCTTCAACATGACTTGAAAATGTTGACGATCTATATCCAACATGACTCGTAGAGGTTGGTGATTTCTTCTTCCTATTCTTCCACTTTCTACTTCATTTAGACTTCCGGTTACTAGTAACTATACTTTCACCAGAGGCGGGAGAAGGAGGAGGAGAAGACTTTGTTAATGAATGAACATCAACATTATACCCATGACATAAGGAGCCTAATTGGGAAGCGTTAAGAGAATTTGGGACATTTTGAATGGTACCCAACCAAACCGGTAATCCCACATTCAACCCAGGAATGTAGAAAGTGGCCATCAAAGGGACACCAATGTTTCTGAAGAAAGGAAAAACACAAGAATCCCCTTGTGAAGGGGTTCCTTGGTTGGTATCGTTAGTAACTTTATCCATGAATATATTATACATAGATTCTCCCCTTACAGGGTCATTCAAGTCTGTAAAAGTCTCATGCATTGACTCTGGTGAACCAGTGTTATCAAAACAACCCCTATAAAGAGGCGGCTCCACGTTTCTAAGCGGAAGACCCAAAAAAGTCCTCACGACCGGCAGAGTGGGAAGTCTACCACATTAGGTCAGAGACCCAAAGAAACAACTGACTAACTCACTATGGAAAACTAAGGAGCACAAAGCACACACTAAAAGTTCCTAAAGGAAAATCAAGCAAACGACTAACTAGTAGGAAGAACAGTTACACCAACCAACACTAGAGCAACTTACCGGTGCAAGTGCAACTCGAACATGGAAGCACCCTCTAGGTATAATATGCAAAGCGTGGCATGATGTCTATCCTAGGTATCACAGTATACCCCCGCAGTCACCTATGTAAGTCCATGAAATAAAGGCAACTAGGTTTCCATCTCGCGAATAGTCACTAGGTAGGTACATTCAACAGTCAGGTGGAACGCAATGAGCAGGGTAACTAAGCCCAAAACCAACTGAGGGTATCGGAAGCAAGTGGTCCAGAAGACAACTGAGGACCTCAAACAGATTCGGGATCCATGAAGCTTCGTGGAAAATGTGACCAACAGTATCCCATGACAAGTCCTCAATATGCATTCCCCACTACGCTTGGTCCGACTTTGGAGGATTTATCTTCGCTACCTTTTCACACGTGACCTCGTGTTTAGCCCTTGTGTTAGAGGGGGTTCTCAGATAAATTCCATGTTATTGGAATTTAACACTCCCTAACTCTGACTCCAATGTTTGTTTATAATCCTTGAAGAGTTTCCTCTCCAACCTAATTCAAGGCTCTAGCCCTAAACTAGTTGATTGACCCTACAAACATAAAAGTCTAGTTAATTTTAATTAGCGTTATTTTAACTAGCTTGATTTACTCAAAAAGGGTGTGGTAGTGCAATTGATGTTGTTAAGACTCTTGCAAAAAAAGAAACTTAAAAGAACACTAGCAAAGAATGATTATCTTTCTTATTTTCTTTTGAAATGCTTTTAAAATTAGAAGAAAACACAACACTATGCTAATTTCTTTTTCTTTTTCAAATAACAATGCAAAGCAAATGACAAGAAAGAAAGAGACCTAACAAGCTAAGTTTTGTTTATATTTTCTTCCAATCAAAGAAGAAATAATAAAATATTCTAAAAGAAACTGATAAATACACAATTCATGGCCCCCTTGGCCATGAGGGGGAATTTTTTTTCAAAATGCAACTCATTTTTTCTTACAATTTCAAGCTAAAAATAAGTTTAAAAAGCTAGGAAACACAAGAAATATTTAAAACATAAGAAAACTGACGTCAAACCCAAGCTAAAGACTGTAACCAAAGAGACTGATACGAAATCAAGAAACCCTTGAGAATTTAGACTTCAATTAGGGAAGAGGTTGACTTCCCCTTCTAAAAAAAAAAATCCTGACACAGGCACGCTACTGGCACTTAAGAAGCTTGCGAATGTACGCGGTCTGTCCAAAGGTAGGGCGTGTATATACACATGAAAACCCACTACAGGTCGCGTACACCTCTGTATTTTCTCAAAAAGAAAAACTAACAGCCAGGATGACAAGGAAGGGAGTACTGGTATGGAAAACCATAATCCCTTAAAGACTCAACAACTTACAAAGAACTAAAAGAGGTAATTAGACCAATTAAAACACCCAAAAATATCCTCTAAAAACCCTAGAGGCTTCCCCAGTATGGTCGTCAATTCTGCTATAGTGGGAAAACCCCCCTACGGACTACACTAGGGTTCTAAGGTGTAGGAAAAGATAATTGTCTAAAGCTTCCTACTTTTAAAAACTATCCTGACAATACCCCACATTCATGCATAAAATACAAAGTATAAGGATCTGGTAATATTTCCTTGAACTCTGCGTCCGGTGTCGATCCCTTTCTATTCGGTCTCTTCTCAACTGCAGATATCCTCCCAAGGCTGACCTGCATTCACCAAAATACAAACAAGAAACTATGAACATGCATTCTATGTATGAATTAGTAGGTTAGATGTCATAACAAAATGTAAATTAAACATAAATATTGAACACATCATATGGCGGGGAAAAAAAGTACTTCTTTATATTAATCTCACAAAGTTACTTACAAAATGAGATCGGTGACTGCTCCTCGAACCTGGTCTTGGGCTCCTCTTCACCAAGCTCCAACTTCTTTCATGTATCCTTTTTCTCTCACACTTCTCTCTAGAGAATGGGCATAGGCTTATGGATGAGGAAAAAGGAAAGAATAGGGAATTCTGTCTCAAAACTCACAATGTGGCTGCAAGTTCTTGGGGCAAAGGGGGGAAGTGAAATGGGTAAAGTTTCACTGTTGCTATGTTTCTCCTTGGAATGAGACCCTGACACCTCTTTTTATATGAAAAAAATATGGTTATTCGGTTGGGTGATGATGTATAGGCAGTCAATTGGTTAGGAAACCACCCAATAGCCCGCAATCTCAATGAATCCCTTGCAACTTTTTATTTTTTGCAACTTTTGTGGGAATACACAGGCTATAATGGTGCATCTAGCGTATGTACATGGGCAGGAATGGTGCAGCTAGCATACATATGCGGGCAGTAGTGGTGTTGGGTGCACACATATTCAAAAATAGTGTTTTTAAGAAGAGATGTTCAATATTGGCTTGGAAAAAATAGTAATTAAGATGGCTTGATGCCAGTTATGCATGTATGGTGAAATTTAGGGTTATAACAAGTGGAGTGAGAGATTCTATATCCATATATATCTTCACATCATGAGTCTGACCGATCGTCGTTCATTTCCATACTTATCCAATTTTATGGCCGCGGGTTCCCGACTATGCCCTATCAAACTCTCGTTCCCTGTCTTCGAGGTATACATATTGTAGCCAACACTTTGGTGATCTACAATTTGACCCTTGACTCCTTGAACTCACAATCCTCACTCTACCTATGAGCTTGTTGATACAGATATAAAAAACATCTCTTTAGACTCTAACCAGGGTCTGTTGAGCTCCAACTATATTTCATGGATGAGAATGTTTTTTCCATACTTGATGTGGTTCTATCACTTGATAATTATCAGAATAAGTGTTGTTGTGTGAGGCATAAAGTTATTTTCTCCCTTTCTTTTTCCTCTTCTATACTTGCCTCTTTTTCCCTTTTCTTCTTCCCTTTTGTTAGTCATTTTTGGTTCTATACTTAGTTGCATTTCTATACTTGCAAGTTTTCAGGTGGCGGACTGAGAAATTATATATCCATCTATATATTCATATCATGAGTCCGACTGACTGCCATTCATTTCCATACTTAGCTAATTTTATGGCCACGGGTTTTCGGGTAGGCATTATCAAACTATCATGCCTCGTGTTCGAAGTATACATCTTTCACCCAAAACTTTGATGATCTACAATCTGACCCCGGACTACTCGAATTAGCAAGCCTCACTCTACCTACGATGACTCTATCTGACTGCCCCACCTTTCCATACTTAGTCAATTCTTCAAAGTTTCGTGGGTTCATGGACTCCCAGGTTCACAAAAGTTTCAAAACATTTTTCACTCCTCTCCATCCCTTCCACCTTCGCCCCTTCGCAATACACATTAATTATAATTTTACTAGTGACATCTCACCACACATGTTCGAAAATATTGGCATTAATAAGAAGAAATCTCGAGGACATCTCCCATTAAAATGCATTAATGGGAAAATACTGTGGAATCTGATGAATTTTTTTGTGTCAATCCTGAATTGGCAAAAAATTGTTGGTTATTTTTTTTTAAGGCATCATCGTAGCAAGAATGCACTATTGTGATATCCCATTGTCATCTACAAAGGTGTTGACATGATGCCCCTCTTTAGTATTTTGCATATATTGCAGCTTGGCATATTTGAGAATATGATTGCATATGGAATTGTTAATTTACCCTTCAAATTTGAACATGGTTTTCTTTTGGGCCAAAAAAAAATACTAATAAAATAAAATAATATGAATAGTATTTAACTAAATATAAGAAAATTATCCTTTAACTTGAACCTGATTTTGTCGAGATCGAGGTATATTACATAATTGACAATGTTTTTCCCATAGTTAATGTTTATGACCACGAGTTCTCAGATTGGCGCTATCAAACTCTCATGCCCCCTGTTCTGTGATATACATCTTGCACCCAAAAAATCCGTTATCTACAATTCGACCCCAAAATCCTCGAGCTCGCACGCTTCACTCTACCTATAATGAGTCTGTCTAGGTCTGTCTGATCGACTTCCTTTTCATAGTTAGTTGATTTCCCCGCCACCTTTTCACACTTCCCAATGCAAATTGATTACACTTTTATTGGTGACAACTCACCACACAGGTTTGAAAATATTGGCATTAATGAGCAAAAAGATCGAGGACATCTCCCATTAAAATGCATTAAAACAAGATTTAAGGGATATTATATTACCATCCTCCAATGTTCATTCTAACTACTATCACACAATTATTGTCACATATTGCAATACAAACAAATGTTCATCAAAACATTATCTTTTCTCACAAGAACCTCACATGCACCCCAGTCACCTGAACTGAGCGATATTTGGATACATCAACTAAGCCTCCCTATTATCGAATTGTCAGAGGTCAATATTATGGCATCTGATTTTTTTTTTGTGGATATTGAACTCAGAAATTTTTTTATTTACTTTTAGTTGATTCTTCACCCTTTATTTTCACAGATTCATGGGTTCCTGGGCTCCCAAGTTCACAAAATTTTCAAAGCAGTTTTTGCTCCCCTCCACCCCTGCCACCTTCACATGCTTCCCAATGCACATTAATCATGCCTTTATTAGTGAAAAATCCCCAGACACATCGAAAATATTGGCATTAATAGGTGAAAAGGTTGAGGAAATCTCCCATTAAAACACATTAAACCAAGATTTACAAGAGATTATATTATCATGCTCCAACGTTCATTTTAAATACTATCAGAAGCAAAGGAAAATTCTCATCACATTATGGCTGCAGCTGGACAACATTTCTATGGATATACCTTGAATATTTTTGGGCGCGAGGACAAGAGTTTACAGTGGCCCAGAGCTTATGACTACTACTCATTTGCTTCTACCCAGAAGGAAGTTATCTGGACGTTTGGAATTGCACGAGCAGGTTGTGTCCCAAAATTTTTTTACTGTAAGGAGTTGGTCACCTGCTGCACCAAAAATTATATTTTGAACCATCAAACTATTCAGTTGCCGGACCATTCCCAAGTCTCCCTATCACTTGAAGTATTTCGAAAGATGTTAAGACTTCCCGACCCAACACCTACTTTCAAGGGGGGGAATTGCGGAGAGTTATTAAAGAAGCATGATAATGAATTGGACCTATTGTCAGAGTTCTCATAGAAACCAACAACCAGTCCTAGGGACATGACCAGATTACAGGTTAGTCCATTTAAAAACCCTTTCCTAGAAACTGCATCACTTTTCACAAGGATAACGAGACAAGAAATTACCGCTAGCATCTATCGAATGATTATGTATATTTTATATTTTACGGTGAAGGAACAAGTCATATTCCATTGGCGCAAGTTGATTTCCATTGAAATCTCTTCCCAGTTATTGCAATACACAAGGCAAAGAAATTCTTTATGTCATGTTATTTAATTTTCACGGTAGTGCATTGTTGTCCATTCCTTGGATTATCTATGTGTAAGAATCTAAACTATGAATTTGATCTAGTAACCTTCTGGTACCATATATTATGGAGACACCATGCCTCCCAACATTTTTATGAAGTCTTTAATGTTTTTGTTTCAGTTTATAAAGGGTTATTATTTGGAAAGGATTTTCCCCGGGTGTCTGACCAGGCGACCAAGTTCCTGGATGGGAAGGGCACACTAAAATAAATGGAGAAATATAATGTTATAACGATTTTTGGGTTCAAACAAAATCCTTCCTTTCTTCCATGTCACATATCCTGTACAATGTTTTTTGCTGAAATAGCAAGACAGTACACTTACTCGTTGCATTTTTTCCATGAAAAGAGAAAAAGGAAATTCATCCCTCTACCTTGGAGAGTCAAGGATTTCATAGTCAGTAATATGAACAAGATTGATATTTTCACGACCCACTTCCACAACTTCAATTTGAAATGTATTGAAAAAGTAAAAGGGTTAGACCCTGATGGTATTTTTGTAGAACACCTATTGGTTGTCGGTTTCAACAGTTCTTTCATTGACACTATCCTAAATGAAGAAGAATATAACACCTTAGGAGATCCTACTCGTGACATCGGCGACCTGGAGACAATACTCAACACCAATGAGTCATACAAGCAGAAACGAAAAGGCCTGAGTGAGAAAAGTGTCCAATCCTCGACCGCCAGACCCAAGACTACAACATCTCGGAGCAACACTCCAACAACCTACCCAAGCAAGAAATTCACACACAGTTCTTCAGGCGAAGGAGGAGATAAGAACCCTCCCTCCGAAAAAATTGAAAGTTCTCACAAACGTTGCATGAGCAAAAAATGAAACAAAATAGTGCAAGAACAGGAGGGACCGAGGGGAGAAATTGATATCCACGATCTCTCCCTCAAATATATGGAACTAGAAATTGACATTGAAAAAATGTTCCCCAATGACGACCAGCTAGAGAGCACTGCTCCCCATAACCCTGAGATGGAAATAATTGGGACTGATACCTTGGATGAAGAAGAGTATTTTTCATTTCAGAGCATTGTTTTTTACAGTGAATCTAAAAAAATGGTTATTGAAAAGAGAGATGTAAAGAATAAGAAAGGGAAATGTCATTCAGAGATGAACCTATGAAACATGCACCCTTACCAGATCTCCCAGATACACCGAGAAACTAGAGATTCTCTACACAACTCTATTAACGGCCTTGAAGTGGAGAACGTCAGGTTAAAGGAGTGACTCAAAGAATTGGAGGGAGATATAATGCCTCTTCCAGTGTTTTCTACTCTTTTGGCAATGATTAGGCCCACCGCATTTGCAGAAAAGTCAAAAGGATCAATAAGCCTTCTTACATTAGCTTGAGGCTATTTGGAAAAGAATATAAAGAGAAGAATGGAATTAATAACATAATCTTGGGAGGTTTCAAAGAGTATGGTCTCTTTTGGAACAAGAGCGCATGCTTTTCATGAGTATCTGCAAGCAAATCTAAAGAACGAGCAAGGTTTCTACCTTGATGCAGTTGTACCATATAGTGTTAAATTTACTGCTATGACATAATTCAGAAGAAGAGAGGAGGATATCCCTTCCTCGGATCGAATGGTATCGTTCAAGCATGTAGCCAGACCATATCTAGAAGAGGCAAACTATTCAAGAAGCCAATTGAAATAGATCTAGATGGCAACACCAATGAATTCCAAGACCCAAAATTGATATTCAACTCATTGCTTTTAACCAAGAAAGCATTTGATGATTAAGTTCATATCTATAAAAGATTGTCATTTGAAAATTTCTATGGAATTCTTGAATATGGTGAAGATGATGTGAAAAAATGGCTAGTTGGTTATTCGATTAAAAACCAAGATATTCAAGAAGCATTGCACAACCTTTGTATTGATCTAAGGGACTTGGAAAGTCAATTCTTCAATATAAAAATCTGGCATGAAATCAACGTGGCACCAATGAGGATCTACATCAAGGAGTGGTTCAAAAATGTTGTCAACAACATTACAAATGAAGGGAAAAGGACGCTTCAGACGGTTCCCATAACCGCCAAGGAAATCCATAAAAGGACTTCAACAAGCAAATGAAAAGGCATGGGACACCATCATAGTAAGTTGATACTGATCACATTCCTTTGTCTTTATCGATGTCTTCATCCAGTTACTCTACCTCTTTAAATACAAAGCTTTAACCAAAGATTGACACTTTTCTCTTTATTCTTACCAGGTCTTGTTGTTTTCCATCGTCGAATTTCTTCTTTCTACAAGCTTGATTCTTGTACACCTTTTCTTTGTGTTCCGTAGGAGCCCCAATCCCAGTCATTATGGAAAAAACATTTAAATTTCATAGAATATGTACTGAACTATATATTTTTTTACAAATTCCAAGACAACTATTTTCGAAAATATTCTCAAATGTATTTTGTAACCCAGTTTATCTAAATATAAAATAATTGAGGTTGTTGTATGGTGATTTTTAATGTTTGGTGTTGGTTTTTTGAATTTTGTATTTTTTTTAAGTTAACTCATTTCCCTCTACATGTTGAGATCATGCTCCTATTTTGTAACATCCCCAGCCACCCAAGTCAAGCCATGCTACTCCAGAAAACTCTTTCATACTCTGATACCATGTTGTAACATACCTAACATCCAACTAAGCTATGCCACACATTTTTCGAAGTGCATGCAATTAAAATATATACACACAAAACTTTTGTGGAACTTTATATATAAAACGTAAAAAAAAAAAACATTTTATAAATGCATGGATTCATACTGAAATAACAATAAATGTATACATGAAACATATACATGAAATACCCATAAATATACAAACATTTATAACCACACATAGGATAAACCCATAAATATAAACACGTAAATAATAATGCAACATGTAAATTTATCACACAATTGACACTTATCTTGGTAAGAATATCACCAACTGTGTGCAGACCTTCCACGAACCTCCCAACCTTAGACCACACTGCTCATCACTCTCAGTAGTGGGTCACCCCCAAGCCGGGACTAAACTCCATCCGGGTAAAGGGATTCATAACTAGGCTAATGGTTCATAGACAAAAGGAAAGAATATGTCACAGGTGTCAATTCAAACTAACAACCTATATTCCCTCATTCCCCACATGCCTGTCCCACCCCAAGAAGTGTGCTCCTTCTTTTCTTAGCAGTCCTTTGGTTGCCCCACTTCCTTTCTGGGATTCAACAACAGGCCAGATAGGAAGTCTCATAGCCCTGTAGTTGTAGTTTAGCACCTTCAGGAAATCAATTCCCAACAATTCTCTCACCTAGAGATATTTCTCATGGGCTTGTTAACCTGCCTCTTCAATATCCCATGGCCTGACAACCCGCTTCTTCCATCCACCTCCCCAGCTAACCAGCTACACAAATAGGTATGGGTATGGCTATAGGTTCATGTACAATGATAGGAAGGTACAAAAGATAACTCAATGAGTGTGTGAATGATGATGGAGTGATTGACTCAATGATGGAAGGAATGATGGAAAATGAACTAAGTCCCAACAATATGTATGCATGTCACCAACTTGACACTTTTCATGTTGGGAGGTGCTTTGTCCCACTTGTCCCCAACTTTATAACTTAGAACAAAATAATTATCCATACTTTATGATTTAATAAATATTAATATAATATTTATTTTTGGCTTAAGATCCCTAGCTTAGCCCTTTTCCTTAATTTGTATCCCCCACTTTCCCTAACTAGTGGAGTATAGTCCCCCATACTCTTGTATCATGGTTGGTCTGTGCGCAACGATGTATTTTATATTAATGATGATATATATACAAAAATAGATGCACTGGCCTTTAGCATCTAGGCTCTCTGGCCTAATACCAACATAAGCTTCCTAGCTTATAATAACTGGTTCACCAACATATAAAACACAACATATATAAAAAGGCTCCATGGCCTCAAAATCATGCGCACTTAAGTTGTTGTGCATGGTATCCTGGAATGTGCACACTTCATCATTTTACTATGCAGTACATGCGTGCACTATGCCATGAAAGGTGCATAAAAAAATGATATCAAACATCTCACCATCTTAAGTTGGTGATAAGCACGTTTCCATTTACATTTACATTTGGGTTTAGCCTAGGGATATTAAAATCCCCTCCCCTTATTTATGCATTGTCCTCAGTGCATCATGTACACATATACAAAAAAAAAATCAAAAATCCTAAAAAAGATGAGGTTATTCTGCCCGCATTGCATCCTCATGCTCCCAAGTGGCATCCTCAGGATCGTACCAGATCCATTGGACCTTTACAATCCCTATGGCTTGATTCCAGAGATGTTTGATTTTTTGATCCAGAATGCGTACCAGATGCACTTGGAAAGTGCCTTCTTGATCCAACTGAATCAGATTCCAATTGTTGTCCCTTTACCGAGTTTTGGAGATCCTTGGTCACTTTTGACCTATTTTGGGACTTCGACAGGATGTTGAAAGCGGAGCGCAATTCGAAGCAGAGATCGCGGGATCTCGACCGTTTGTTAGGGATTTTTGGGTTTTGGCTTATGTAACGGGTATAGGGATGTCATCCCATGGGTTTACCCATGTTTAGGCCCATTTTGTAATGTATAAATAGAAATATAGGTGATGTAAGTAAGGATGACAAGTGTGTGATGCTAAGTGCTAATTGCAAGTAATAGTTGTACATGCTTTGTGCATGTTGTGAGAGACTTTCAAGGTTGAGTGAAAGTGACTGTAAAAGACTGTGTAAAGGATTTGTGTTGTAACCTAGCTCAAGGAAGGAGGATCTAGTGAAGTACGCACAGATCTCATGTCCTATGTGGAGTAGAATTTTGTGGCTCTGTGCATGTAGAAGATTGACAGAACGCAATAAAAGAGAATAAGAGTTGGTGGATGTAGCCCCAGGCTGGGGGTGAACCATGTATATCCTATGTTTCTATGCTTAATGCAATGTATTGATGTGTTTATGTGTTTACTTGCTTAAGTTATTTGATATAGATGAATGATATATAGATCTGTTGATTCTTTGTGCTTAATAATATGGATGAATTCTAGATTTAACCTATGTGAATGTGCTTAGTGCTTGAATATACTAGATCTGGGTTAATACTACAATGCTCTGTAATTAGGGTTTTATCTGCGAAGTAGATACTAGTTAAATACCGATGAACTGTAACTGCTAAGTGCTTTGATAGAGTATTTTGATCACAGATCTATGTCCCAGCTAAGGTTGCAGACACTAGAGTCCTGGAACCACCCTTGCCTCTACCTTGGGTGAGACTTCATCTTCTTTGCAAGTGTTTCCGAAAGGGCCGATAGTTATGGTTTTGTTGGTGCGCTCTTGAGCATTGAACCCTGGGTCTTCCCCTGTGCCAACAAATAGTTTTGTTGCTGGGACACGAAACTGTGATTGTTGGGAACTGATAAAAAAGAGAAATCTCTATGCGTAGATCTATTTCCCTAGTGTGCAGTATTCTACTTGACTTGTAAAGCTCTATGCTAAGAAGAGAAGTCAGATTTGAAGAAAAGAGGTAAGATATTGAAGCTATATTCTCTGATAAAAGTAAGAATAGTGAAAAGTTTTGATTGAAAAGGTAAGATAAGTGGAAATTTTTGTTTCAAAAGTATGGATCTAGGTATGTTTGATCACTTTTATCCTAGATTAAAAACTAGGGCACAGCTATAAGAAGGAACATTTGATATGAGTAGATCTGATAGAAATGATGAAAGATATGTTATTCCTATCCATATAAAGAATGTTTGGACTAAAAAATGGATGCAAGATCCTAGAAATATTTTTTTCCATGTTAGCTACTATGACCCTAGTGCGCAGTACAGAAAAGGTTGGGGATCATTTAAAAGAAAAAGATGATTAACCCTTTGTTATAGTTGCATAAGACCATGACATCTTGCTAAGGATTTCCCTGATAGAAGACCTAGTTGTCTTTGTTGTAATTCTATGAACCATGAAGTTTTGGATTGCCTTAGAATGATTTCTAAGGTTGAAAGAATGAATATGAGACAAGAAAGCCCCGAGGAAGATCAAGAAACTAAGACCATGGAAGAACCCCAGAAAGAATCAAAGAATGCATTGCTACAAATGAAAGAAACCCTGAATAATCACAGAAACATCAACTTATCAGAGATATTCAAAGAAAAAGAGTGCATAGAGGCAAGAATCAGAGACTTCGACATAGATTGTATTCTGGATAAGGAAACACAGGTGAATATCATGACAGAAAGAACTTGGGAAATTTTAGGAAATATTGCTATGACTCCTTCATCGGGAGGAATAAGATTATTCAGAGGAAAGATGATAACCCTATGTGGAAGACTCACCCATATATATATGAGTGCTCATGGAGATTCAACGAAGAAAGATTTTGAGGTTGTGAAATTTATTGAGAACAACGCTCCATTTACTATGTTACTAGGAAAAACCTGGATTGAGAAGGATTAGACCAGAAGAAAAGAAGAGGAAGCCCTAGAACATAAAAAGAAAGAATTAAAAGATTTCATGAAAAGGAGGATAGCGCACTTGGTTGCAGAACAAGAGAACAGATCGAAGTTGTTTAGGACCAGAAACTTGGATGTCTAAGTTGAGAGAACACAAGAAGACTCACAGAGGAGTGACGCACCTACCCTAGAAAAAGAAGAAGTATTACTCTCTAACCCTATGAAAGAATCTCAACAATGCGAATTTACTATGCAAAAAGGAGCTAATAATCAGAATGAAAAAAGAAATACTGAGACAAAGATGACAGGAAAGAAGGCTAGAAAGCTCAGTAAGAAGAAATTGAAGCTACAAAAATTGTAGGAGGTCCCCGAGGGAAGTTCGCGAAAGAAAGGTTTGAAAAACTAGAACTTCGTCGAGATATCAGAATAGCGCAACATGTAACTTCACCATGGAAAATAAATATAACCGTTGAAGGCATTATGACCGTTGAACTGATGCTCCTGAATGGTTAGAACAATAGTTATGACCATAAAGCTTGCCATTGGACCGTTGGCACCGCACCGTAACGGACAAAACTACATTGATGAAGGCTTCTCACCCATTGGAGAGATACGTTACCCCACTGTCTACTTAGTCCATCAATTGTTGCACTGAGAACACTTTTGGAAACTATATCCGAGACAACAAGAGAACTCATTGCTACCATGCTATGTCTACTGAGATCGACACATGTTTTATTACATCGAGTGTTCATTCATCAACCGTAGTTATCTGATCGTGAGTGTGCATGTCGGATGAACTCAGTGTTGTAGAGAAGTTGGTTGAAGAATTTCTAATCGATATGATGGTCGAGAGAGTGGTGTCCATAGGATTTAAAGCTTCATCGATGCAGGGAGTGCAAGCCTTCCCATCAACTGCTCGCATATCCGGTCCATCCCGAGTTGCAGTAGAGAAGAGAATCAAGCACCAAGATGACTTGGTGAACGTGAAGTTAATCCCGAATATTGTGCCCGACTACATCTCGCCTCTAGTTGACACGGTGAGTTGTGACAGTGTCCTGAGAGACTTTGATTACACTGTGGTTACTACGTACCTCCCAAAGGGGATACATGCAGTTAGAACACAACAGAATAAAATCACGAAATTGAAATTCAATGAATTCAACCTAGGGGACCGCAAGAATTAAAGTATGATCGCTCCTCAAAGATACTTGACTAGGAAGAAGGGGAAGAATTCAAAAATTATCCCCCAACCATGGACTATGAACCTCGCGCAGTCCACCATCCTGAATGTGATGAAGATTCCACATTTTGGAAGGCACCAGGAGGTTAACGCATGTGTTAATATCCTACTATCATGTTACCATGGTGGCTATCTATGGTTAGAAAGACGCGTCACAATCAATCTGATGTTGATCCATAGAATCACTGGATTGAGAATGCAGGGACCTGACCCAAAGGACTTCTACCCAGGGAAGGTTGCAAACCACGCACTGGCACAAAGGATTAAAGACACATATGACTATGTAGAAAAAGGGACGCAATGCTAAAAGGTAGATTCCATCCAGAATGGCGCAGTGCACCTAGCCTATCAACTAATTACAGGAAAGATGGTGAGAAAGAGCAGACCTGCGCAGGTCACAGGGTTCATTGTCGACATCACTGGAAAATTTGTAGAAGGACTCCAAATGAACTGGATGAAGTACTCAGTCAATCAGCTAGAATTGGATTTGCATGAAGCTCAATATCAGGGATATGAGTTCCAATTTAGTTGGCTCCTGATCCTCATCACATTTACAACTTGGGAGATGCCGGAAGGTGCAACCTTCCTGGACATTGAGCTGTTTGAACCACTCGCTGCAAAGTTCACCACACTCTGGTACTCAAGTTATATGGGAAAACAGTGGCAGTCGAACATAGTATTCCATACATACTATCTCCAGTTGAAGAGGGATATTGAAGCTTTCACTCGTATGACGTTGAACACTCTACATTGGTTCAGGCCATTTATAAAGTTCCGCACAGATCGACACTTCATTTACATTACTGTGTGTGAAGACGAGCATAAAGAAGAAATTCAGTCATACTATAAGCTCACAAAAGAGGACCTTGAAGAGATAACTAAGGACTGGTCTACAGAGCTTTGTATCCCTGCTGACCCCACAAAAATTTCGGATCCCGAACAAATTGGTAGCTTAGAGGCCACTCGCGAAGTAAATGATGCAATTGGAACTAGCATAAGGAAGAAGATAGAAGACATCCAGTAGTTGAGCAATGCCCTAGAAGAAACTTCTTCGGAATCACCTGGAGGAGGAGGTGATAATGAAGTAGATAAACAAGAGACCAATGGAAAATATGATCACCAAAATCAAGGAAAAGTAACACTGCCTAGGGATCTTGGTGATGAAGTTGATCCCTCTAAGAAAAGGAATGTTTCCCCCTTGAAACCTACTTCCTGAAAGAAATCCAAATCCACCAAGACTAATATGTAGACTGTGCTCATGCTCGATGACTTTGACGTCATCATCGTAGTTGTAATAGATGCCTTGTAGGACATATTGTAGAAACATGAAGCCAAGATGGAGGAGATGTACGATAGAATCGAGGTTGAACTCAGAGTGGTACAACATGCCCTTCACCCCACTTGCACAGTGTCCACTGTGACCCCACCATCAGAAGCACCAGAGTTGGGAGATGATCCTGCCCAACTCCGCAGACTAGCTAATGTGACCGAAGCCTATCTTCATTGTGCACAGGAAGAAATAGAATAGACCACAGAGGCCCTAAAGAAAGTACAAGAAGTAGTCATAAAGAAACGTCAGGTTGCGCAGCACGAGAAGGCTGACCTCCAAACCAAGTTTGAAGAGAAGATAGCATAGATCCAAAAACATAAATAACATATGCTCATGGAGCAGGTTAGAGTAAAAGAAGAAGTCAACATAGCACTTCTCTCTATGACAGACTTAGATAAAAAGGTGAAAGAACTATTAGAGCATCAAGTAGTAAGGCTTGTTGAATCCATTCAATAGCTTCAACAGAGAATATCAGACTTAGAGATACAAGCAGTGCCACACACCCCACAGGATGTGAGAGACCAAAGAGAAGCCACTTCCTGGAGCACATTTGAGAGGATCAGAGCATTCACTCTGGAATGTAAATAACTTAGCAATAGAAGTGCACAAACCTATGAGCGACTAAATGAAGACCTTGAACTAAAGGCACTGGAGTCACAGCTCTAGGAGGTAAAGCAACAAGAAACAACAATACAAGCACATTTGAAGCTCCTGTCAGCAGTTGAAAGGATGAAGAGATCCCAAGAATAGTGTGTTTCTCAACAACAAATCCACACCATACAAAGCAAAGTCATGGAAGTGACTCAGAGGCTCCCACCAGTCCAGGATGAAGCATGCCAATTGTTTGAGGAGATTGAAGGCCGAGGATCAGAGATGGAACAAGTAGTCACTGCAGTCAAACAATGCTTAGAGGGATCGGTCAATGAAGCAGTTATCCAAGAGTTCATCGAGTAGGAGGCCTTGGTGCAGCAACAGGTCGAAGCAACTCGAGCCAAGCTTGAGGCTTTTGAAATAGAGATACCCAGACCAGAGTGACTCGGGATGAGTCACTGGTGAGTGTTGGGGGCTTGTTGGCCCTTGACCAAGTTTTGGAGATCCTTGGTCACTTTTGACCTATTTTGGGACTTCGGCAGGCTTTCGAAGGTGGAGCACAAGTCGAAGAGGAGATTGCAGGATCTTGATCCCTTGTTAGAGATTTTTGGGTTTTGGGATTATGTAACAGGTATAGGGTGTTAAGAACCAAATATCAATATGGCATAGAAAAACCTCAGAAAAAGTACTCAACGCCTTGAAAAAGAGATAATTTTAGATAATAAGCCTCTTCGAGGGGGAAACCTCCTTTTACCCCACTTAAATGTTCAAGTCCAAGATGATTCAAAATGAAAATGTCTCATTGGTATATATAGGAGACTAGGAGGTATAATTACAACTAATGGCCTAAATCCGACATAAATAAAATAACCTTACTACTATAATATGCCCCAATTAAGGGTTAATGAGCCAATATTAGGTCTTAACATGCCCCTCCCCTTGAGACAAGTGTTGTCCGCAATGCTTGAGTAACTCTGGATGCTTTTGTATAGAAGACTCATCTTCCCAAGTGGAATCTTCAATCGGTAGTTTCCTCCATTTAATGAGATACTCTAAAATGGATCTATTCCTCAGCTAGTGAATTCTTGTGTCAGTGATGGCTTCAAGCTCGAATATGATTTTTCCTTCCTCGTCAAGTTCTGGAAATATAGTTTGAACTAGGCTCTTGTCACCTATAACTTTCTTTAAGCATGACACATGAAAAACTGGGTGTACTCGTGAAGATGCAGGCAGCTCCAATTTGTATTCCATAGTACCAACCTTTTGAAACACCTTATAAGGGCCATAGTACTTTGGTGATAATTTATTATCCTTCTTGGCTTGCTTGAGGGACATATGTTTGTATGGTTGTAGTCTTAAAAACACCCAATCCCTACTTCAAAACATCTTTCACTACGATGTTGATATGCTTGTTGTGTCATGCGATTTTGTGCCATGGTCAAGTTGTCCTTTAAGATTTGGAGAAAATGTTGTTGATTCTCGATGTGAGCTTCCACTGCTTGAGCCTTAGATTTTTCTTTTAGAGAAGAAGTGATGGAAGGAGGGTGGTATCCATAAAGTGCCATAAATGGTGTCATTTTTGTTGCAGTATGAAAGGAAGTTTTATACCACCATTCTGCCAAGGGTAACCATTTGAACCATTGTGTTTGTTTATCAGAGACAAAGCAACGAAGGTATAGTTCCAGACACTTGTTCACTATCTCAGTTTGTCCATCAGATTGAGGATAATAGGATGAGCTATGAGCCAATTGAGTACCCAAACAAGAAAATAATTCTATCCAAAAATGTCCAATGAAGATGGGATCTCTGTCACTTACAATAATCTTTGGGCTACCAAATATTATTGCTCAAAGAATATATAAAGATTATACAATAATGGAGATCAAAGAATTGCTCCATCTAAAGTATCCATGTGATTGTGTCCTTGCCATCAAACTTCCTCATATCAATCTTAGGAATGTTGTTGGTCTTCAAACCAAAGTTGGAGTTTCTCCATTCTTGATTCACCTTCCTTGTGTCCTCATCATGAATTTCATGGGATGCATTTTCACTTTCAGGTGTCT
>ML783842.1:546682-558560 GCA_009831015.1 Picea engelmannii
TTTTAAACCATCCATCTTAGTATCCAACTTAGCTTCCATTGAATCCATCTTAGTATCCAACTTAGCTTCCATTGAATCCATCTTCTTTTGTAGTTCATTTATGTCCCTACGCATTTCTTCACCTTCATCAAGAGTCCAAGTAGTATTTTTTGGAGGCTTATTTGGTGTATAAGTTCCCTTTTTTGGTGGCATGTTGGCCAAGTATCACTTTTGAACCTTGATTTTGAGGTGGTTATGTTAGACAATATTTCTTCTATTGTATCTCCCAAGTTTTGGCCCTTCTAGGTATGAAAATTTCTTTTATGTAGTTCTCTGATATTTATTCTCTGCAATGCCACAGGCCTAATCAAAATTGGATGTGTCAAGTGGAAGTTATGGCAACTTCCCCACAACTTGTCGAGTTTTGTCCTTTCCAAGATATATCACTTGTATAGTGTGCCCCACACAAAATAATTGATATAAAATTCTAAAACTCACACCAAAAATACTAAAGACTGTTCACGATCCAATGAAACTAGTCCCACTCAATTTGGATACTCTAGGAAGAAGTTATGATTGTTTTACCTAGAACACCTTCTTGACACTAGTCAATAGGACTAGTCAAATACCCTATCTTACACAGGGTGTATATACAAATTTATGATGACCTAGAAGATGAAATATTTACCACTAATACCTTACTAATTTCTGTAAATAGCCTCTAGAGTTCAAGGTCTGAAACATTACAGAAACGTTTTTATAGTGAAAATTCTACAATGACTCAATTCAGGATGATTCCAGAACCCTATCTTGTGCAGGTTGTATCTCTGAAAGTATAAGGCCTCAAGAGCTGAATTTTTATCCCAATGTACCTTGATCTTTTTAATAAATATCCTCCAAGCCGTTCCTCCTGAAACATTTTATAAGAAAACTTATAGCGAAAATTCCAAGGTGTCTCAGATGTAGCAACGAAACCCCAAGACCTTGAGCTCTGATACCATATGTTAAGAACCAAATATCAATATAGCATAGAAAAACCTCAGAAAAAGTACTCAATGCCTTGAAAAAGAGATAATTTTAGATAATAAGCCTCTTCGAGGGGGAAACCTTCTTTTACCCCACTTAAATGTTCAAGTCCAAGATAATTCAAAATGAAAACGTCTCCTTAGTATATATAGGAGACTAGGAGGTATAATTACAACTAATGGCCTAAAGCCGACATAAATAAAATAACATTACTAATATAATATGCCCCAATTAAGGGGTAATGAGCCAATATTAGGGCTTAACATAGGGATGTTGACCCATTGGTTTACCCATGTTTAGTACCATTTTGTAATGTATAAATAGAAAGCTAGGCGATGTAAGTAAGGACGACAAGTGTGTGATGCTAAGTGCTAAGTGAAAGTAATAGTTGTACATGCTTTGTGCATGCTGTGAGAGACATTCAAGGTTGAGTGAAAGTGACTTTAAAAGACTATGTAAAGGCTTTGTGTTGTAACCTAGCTCGGGGAAGGAGGATCTAGCAAAGTACGCATAGATCTCTTGTCCTATGTGGAGTAGGATTTTGTGGCTCTGGGCATGTAGAATATTGATAGAAGGCAATAAAAGAGAAGAAGAGTTGGTGGATGTATCCCTATACTGGGGGTGAACCACGTATATCCTGTGTTTCTATGATTTTTTCGATGTATTGATGTGTTTATGTGTTTACTTTCTTAATTGATTTGATATGGATGATTGATAGATAGATATGTTGATTATTTGTGCTTAATAATATGGATGAATGCTAGATTTAACCTATGTGAATGTGCTTAATGCTTGAATATACTAGATTTGGGTGAATATTGTGATGCTATGTAATTAGGGTTTGATCTGCAAAGTAGATACTAGTTAAATATTGATGAATTGTAACTGCTAAGTTATTTGATAGAGTATTGTGATCACAAATCTATGTCCCAGCTAAGGTTGCAGACACTGGAGTCCTCCAACCACCCCTTCCTCTACCTCGGGCGAGACTTCATTTGCTTCACAGGTGTTGCCAAAAGGGCCGGTAGTTAGGGCTTTGTTGGTGCACTCTTGAGCGTTGAACCCTGGGTCTGCCCCTGTGCCAACACCAATCAATAACATAACTAGCATCATGTATATATTTCTTGAGAAATGATACATGGAATACATTATGAACATACATAAATGCAAGCAATGCAATCATATAAACTATTGGACCAATCCTCTCTAGGATTTCAAATGGCCCACAATAGTGAGCTACCAACTTTGAACAATTTCCCAACTTCATGGAATTTATGTTGGATTTCACTTTCAAAAATACATGGTCCCCAAATTTAAATTCCCTGTGAGTTCTTCCCTTATCAGCATAGTTTTCCTGTCTGTCTTGGGCAGCCTTTAAATTTTGTTTTATTTTCAACATTTTCTCCTCCAATTCCCTGAGTAGATACGGCCCAATCACTACTCTATCTGGTGGGTTATCCCAACTTATCGATGTGTTGCACTTTCTGCCATAAAGTGTCTCAAATGGGCTCATGTTTAGAGATTCTTGGTACCCATTGTTATAAGCAAAATCTACTAAGTGTAGGTAGTCCTCCCATTTTGATGGTTTATCCATAACATACATCCTCAACATATCCTCAATCACATGATTCACCCTCTCTGTTTGTCCATCTGATTCTGGATGATAAGTTGTACTAAAATTCAAATTTGTTCCAAATCCATTAAATAATCCCTTCCAAACATTTGAGGTAAATTTTGGATCTCTGTCAGACACAATTGTCTTGGTATGCCATGTAATCGAGCAATTTCTCTCATATAGATATCAACAATGTTGGTTGCCTTGTGAGTGAGCTTAACTGGAATAAAATGGGCAGCCTTAGTAAGCTTATCCACCACTACCATGATAGAATCATATTGCTTGTATGTTCTGGGAAGTTTGGTGATGAAATCCATTTTTACAACTTCCCATTTCCACTCAGGAATAGGTAATGGTTGTAGCAAATAAATTGAGTGTCTATGCTCAACTTTTACCTTTTGACATTGCAAACATTTGGAAATAAAATAAGCAACTTCTTTCTTCATCCCTGGCCAATAATACTGGCTCTTGACAGCTGCAATAATTTTATAATAACTTGGGTGCCCAACATAAGGTACATTATGCATTTCTCTCAATACTAGATTTTTCAATTCTCGGGAATTTGGTACATAAATTATGCCCCTGTACTTCATAATTTCATCATTATCTAGCTCATATTCTTCAATTTTCTGCTGCAAATTACCTTGCTGTAATTTTTCCACTAATTCCTTGTATTGCAAATCTAATTTTGCAGCCTCTAAAATTTCATCCTTCAAATCTGATTGGTACATGATAATGGTTGTAGCATGCAATTCATCCACTCTTATACTAAGTGCATCATTCACTTTGTTCTCTTTCCCCTTGATATGCTTTATATCAAAGTCATATTCACTTAGAAATTCTAACCATCTACTTTTCCTAGCATTTAGAGTTGGTTTATCAAATAAATATTCCAAACCATTATGGTCTGTTCTTAGCTCAAACCTTTTCCCCATGAGGTAGTGTCTCCATTTACTCAAGGCATGCACTATGGATGCCAACTCCAAATCATGAGTGGCATAACGTCTTTCATGCTCCTTCAACTTCCTTGATTCATCATATAACAACCCATTTTGACTGAGGACTCCACCAATTCCTTCTTTACATGAATTTATGCATACAATGCAATCTTCGTTTGGGTCTACAATCCTTAGTATTGGAGCACTTGTTAATAATGTTTTCAAGTGTTGGAAACTCTTTTCACAATCCAATGTCCACTGAAACTTCACACCCTTCTTTTGTAAGGAAGTGAGTGGGTGTGAAATCTTTGAGAATCCTTCAATAAATATCCTATAGTAGCCTGCAAGGCCCATGAATGATCTTACCTCTATCACATTCTTTGGCACTGACCATTCTCTAATGGCTTCTATATTCTCAGGATCCACTGTTATCCCATCCTCTGAAATGATATGTCTCAAATAATGAATTTGCTTCTGATAAAATGAGCACTTGCTCACTTTGGCATACAATTGATCCTCCCTTAATACTTTCAACACCATCCTTAAATGATTCTCATTCTCTTCTTCTGATTTGGAACATACAAGGATGTCATCCATAAAGACAATGACAAACTTGTCTAAATATTCTCGGAAAACACCATTCATTAAGCACATGAAAATAGTTGGTGCATTTGACAACCCAAATGGAACCACTGTGGACTCATAATGACCATATCTTGTCCTGAAGATGGTCTTGTTGATATATTCCTCTTTAATCCTTACCTGATGGTATCCTGACCTAAGATCTATCTTTGAAAATATCTTTTCATCCTTCAATTGATCAAAGATATCATCAATCCTTGGCAGATGATAGTTGTTCTTTATAGTCACTTTATTCAACTGACTGAAATCAATGCACAATCTTAATGTCCCATATTTCTTATTCATGAACTAGACTGGGGCACCCCAAGGTGACACACTTGGGCATATATACCCCTTCTTCAGAAGTTCTTCAAGCTGCATTTGCAACTCCTTCAGTTCTAGTGTACTCATTTTGTAAGGAGTCTTTGACACTGGAGCTGCTCCAAGCATTAAATTTATAGAGAAATCATATCTCTCTTTGGGGTTAGTCCTAGTACCTCCTTGAACACATATTCAAACTCTTTTAGGACTTCATAATCTTCCAATTTTGGCACCTTATCTTTAGGTGTCTCTTCCATATGAGATGCAAATATTTGACACCCTTTTCTGTAACATTTCTTCAATTGCAATGCTGAAATTTCTCTTATGGTTACTGCCCTAGGAATTCCCTGCACTTTCTTTAGGTTCCCTTCCTCATCCAATCAAGTAAATTCCTTGTTATGATAGTCTAATATAGCATTATGTTGGTCCAACCAATCCATCCCAATTACACAGTCATAGGAACCGAAAGGCAAGATGTTCAATTCTGCCCTAGTGTTTAGTCCATTCATGTCCATAAGACATGACTTAACCATCTTCGTAACTTTTCTTTTGGCTCCGGTAGCCAGCTGAACCAAACAATATTTTCCATGCTTGATTCTTGGTAAATGTAAACCTCCCACCATCTTAGGATCTATATAATTATGACTAGCTCCTGAATCAATTAAAATAGTAATGGTTTGGTTGTTGATCATACCTTCCACTTCAATCATATGTGACTGATAATCTTCTTGCTTGTTGTCTAGGGATGCATATATCCTTGGTACATGTCTTCCCATGTCCTCCACTATTTCATCTTGTTGTACATTGTGGGCATTCCTCACTTTTTCACCTCTGTGAGAATAATTTCTGAACATATGATCTCCTTTACAACCCCAACATTGAATAGGTGGTTGCCTTGGCCTTTGACCCCCTATCTCAATCGTTCTGGGTTCTATAGAAGTTGGTTGTCCCTGAGTATTATTTCCGAAGAATGGTGGCTTAGTTCCCTTCTTCCTCTGATCCATCTTGAATTTATTTTTGTCTTCCCAAGATTTTTGGAAAGTTGGCCTTGATTTTTGTTGATCATATAGGAATTTATCTTGCCTTATTGTCTCCTCCAATGTCTTGGGATCATCATACTGTATTTTTTCACTGATGAATGATGGAAATCCACTCAAATACCTTTGAATTTTAACTGTCTCATCCTTGATAAACAAAACATACTTCAACAGTTCTAAAAACCTTCTCTCATATTCATCTATGGTCATAATCCCAAGCTTGAATTCAAATAACTCTTTCATTTTCTTGTCATAGTATCTCTTAGTCAAGTATTTCTTCTCAAAATACTTTTTGAATTATATCCAAGTAACACTTTTCTCTTTAATGTGTTTCACCTGCACAAGTTGATCCCACCACATGGATGCCTTTCCCTTGAGTTGATAGATGGCAATTCTACCCTCTACAAGAGAAGAATAATTATGCAATTGAAAATACTTTCTCATGCCCAACATCCATGTCTTTTCATATTCATCCTTCTTGTGCTCACCATCAAATGTGGGAGGTTTGATTTTGTTCATTTCTCCTCATAGCTCATCCACCCCAGACCTATTATACTTCTTGATAGGGGATGGACTTGAGTTGTTGTGTGCCCTCTTATGGGAATTCCTCTGGGAGTGACAGTTATTTATGCTAACACTTCTTGCTCTTCTTTTCTCATTAGGAGACCTGTGACTTCCTGATTTGCTTGAGCCACTCTCCTTATATAATTTCTTTTCTATTTTGTTCAAGATCTGCATTAACTTCATGTTGAATTCCTCTTGCTACTCTTTGGCTCTCATAATCAGATTTATGGATTTGGACATCCTTCTGCAAATTTTTAATGGTCTCTACCATGTTCATGTTTTCATCCCTTCCTTCTCCATGTCCATTGGAGTATGTTCCTTCAATTCCCAAATGGACATCCATCCCTCTAATATCATCTTCCTAGCTAAAAGTACCATGTGCATCTTCCATTTCTCTAGACTCTGTGTTGATCTCAGTCTGATCTAGTTGTTGTTAACTCTGCAAAATGTGTAGCCAACAAAAATTTGTCAGGCTAACTGTTTCAACAATTTCATGAAAATATGAACCATTCTGGTTCAATAATATATCAAAATTATTTCTTCTGATTTCCTGGAAAATTGAATGCCTAGATCAATTTTCTGGGTGAATAATTATATTCTATTGTCCAAGAGATTTCCAATGCCTTATCCCATGCTCAATTCTGAGTCTTGAGCATAAAGTTATGGTTATTTGAAAATTGCCCATTAATTTTTCTATTCACCCTTCAATCTTGGTGCAACTCTGTGATGTAATTATGCATTTTTTCACCTAATCCATTGGATTTTTTTTGTAGGATCTCAATTGGGTTTCTTCATATACATATTTTGGAAAATCTGTCTAAGTTTCACCTCTTTCTGGGTTATGGGCTGTTAGTTACAGCCTGCTGAAGTTCTAGGCCAATTCATGTTTTTGGTTTGGAATGCTACAAGTACCTTCTTTTCCATATTAAACACTTTTATCATGCCCATAAATTTAATTCAGCTCTAGTACTATCTTCTATGTTTCAATATATTTCCATCGACTACTCATGTGCCTCAATTTGATTTCGAAGCATAAAGTTATGGCTCTTTGAAGTTAGTTGGGTCTTAAAATTTACCCTCCATTGTTTGTGCTGTAACTTTCTCATAAAAGCTCCGTTTGACGAAAAATTTACACTATTAGAAATATCTCTCCAAGCTCTTTTATTTGAGTTGTAGAGACAGAGTGTACCTTGGTACAATTTTTTCTTTTGGTTTTTGAGTAGCTAAAATCGATGTTCAGGGCCTCCAAAACGCGCTACAAAAAGATGACGTTCAATTGATATAAAACATCATAGAAAATCCTTGGTTTTCTATTGTTGTTCACCCTCTAGATGACTTCGCGTGCACAAAATTCAAATTGTACACCCATATATAGCATGCACAACAACACCACAAGGTTAATTATGCTCAACGCATCTATAACTACCGTGCATCACTTCTCTGTCACGCCAATATTTGGTGCGCACTACTTTTGTGTCGCATGCCAATATCCACCGTGCACAATTCTAGTTCTTGCACTATTACCTATTGTGCGCAAATTTTATATCGCGTGCTGATATTCCAAACGCATTTCACTCTATGCACTACACCATGCCAAAGTTTAGTACACCCCCACCGCGCACCAATACTTAGTGCGCACCATTAATTAAATTGTCGCGCGACAACATATACCCACATTGCACGCGCACCAACCAAACTCCTATGCTTTGTCAATACTGCACACACCACGCATGCCCTTATTATGTCTGTGCACAATGTGTGCACCTCAATATGCGTATGCACACCGCGCAATGCTAAATTTAGTGCGCACACCTGCACACCAACATTTTTCTACTCGATGGAAAATTTTAGCGCGCGCATCCGCACACCAACATTTTTCCGTGCGGTGCCAAAATTTAGGGCGTGCACCCGCACACCAACAATTTTCGGTGCGCCGCCAAAATTTAGTGTGCACACCCACACACCAACATTTTTCTACGCGACGCCAAATTTAGCATGTGCACCATCACTCCAATATTTTTCGGTGCAGTGCCCGGTTCTTACATATCACAAGATTTTTACTGTGCATCATGCATTTTTAGTGCGCCCAGCTGCGCACATTCATTTTTATGTGCATCAATTCCTCATGAATTCCACTGCAGAAATTGGGGATTTTTTCTAAGTTTTTCCCCAATTTACCATAGACATTCTGCAACTATGGATTTTTCTCAATTTCACCCCAATAACACCAATTCAACCTCTATAACAACAAATCGTTGTGGGTTGACATTTCTAGAATAATTTTTTTACCCAAACTCAATTCAAGAATTGAGAATTTTAATTACTAAACTCACTCCATCTGTCATGGCTTCACTGTAAATTCAAATTCGACCAATTCTAGGTTTGAATTTTCTAGAATAGATATTAAATCATTAATATCTCACCACTTGGCCGAATTAATCAATTTTCCCATGAATTTAACAACAAAAATTGGGGATTTTTCTCAATTTCGTACAATTGATGTTACTTTTTTCCATGGATGCTCTGCAAATCAAAATTTGGCCACTTCAAAGTAAATCCTCTGTAAAATTTCTCTTCACTTGACTTGCTTAGCCCATCCAGGCTCAATGTTGAAAACTAAGGCTCTGATACCATATTGTAACATCTCCAACCACCCAAGTCGGGCCATGCTACTCCAGAAAACTCTTTCATACTCTGATACCATGTTGTAACATACCCAACATCCAACTGATCTATGCCACATACATTTTTCAAACTGCATGCAATTAAAATATATACACATTGAAATCTTGCGAAACTTTATATATAAAATGTAAACAGAGAAATACATTTTAAATGCACAGATTCAAACTGAAACAATAGTAAATGTATACATGCAACATGTACAAGAAATACCCATAAATATACAGATAGCTATAACCACACATAGGCTAAACCCATAAAAATAAACACGTAAATAATAATGCAACATGTAAATTTATCACACAATTGACACTTATCTAGGTAAGAATATCACCAACTGTGTGCAGACCTTCCACAAACCTCCTAGCCTTATACCACACTATTCATCACTCTCAGTAGTGGGTCACCCCTGAGCTGGGACTAAACTCCACCCAGGTAAAGGGATTCCTAACCAGGCTAATGTTAGAAAACAGGACCGTGGAGAAATAAAATAAAACAAATGCGGAAACAAAACACAGAAGATACACAATACAATAGAGACATAGATTTACTTGGTTCACCCAATGTGGGCTACGTCCACCAAAGAAATTGTCAAGTCCTTCCTTTATTATTATCTAGCATATGAAGGGATAAAACCTACAACAAACCCATTGTAACTTCCTCTTCTTTCTCTCATGGTCTCCTATCTAAGAATACAATATTCGCCGTCAACCATAGCCACAATACATTTCCCTCATAAAAGAGAGTTTCCTTCTAGCGAAAAAAACCCTACAATAATCTCTATCATTATATTTGAGACCTTATAATGAACGGTCCAGATTTACAATGAAATTACAATATACATTTACAAGGCAATTTTTCCTTCGAGGGCTTCGCCCCCAAACCCCCACTGGGGGCTCGCTTGCCCCCAAACCCCCCAGCCGACGGGATAGCCCCATCAGACCCTGAAGAGGGGGTACCCACCCTCTACACTCCCCCGCATGGAAGAGTGTACATACTTCTGGGGTGTAAATACTTCATGGAGTATAAACACGGTTGAAATTAAAATACCTTTGAATCAGGAAGATAATCAGGCTCCACAACCAACAATCTCCCACTTGGAGACTGATCTCAACAACTCCACCACTGTTGTATATGCTGGACTCTCAACCTTCTTGAACCTAGAAAATTTCTCATCTTCATCTTCATTCTTGAAGACCAACTGAAACTGAGTAGGAACTCAGTTTCTCCCTGGTTACTCCCTTTGTTAACATGTCTGCAGGATTCTAGCTAGTGTGTATCTTTTCCAAATTCAAATGCCCATCTTCCAAGGCGGATCGTATGAAGTGGTACCTCAACTGTATATGCTTAGTCTTCGAATGAAAGGTTGATTTCTTTGCAAGATGAATGGCACTCTCACTGTCACAATACAACCTACTATTCTCTTGCTTCTTTCCCAATTCCTCCATAAACCTCTGTAACCAAATCATCTCCTTACTAGCCTCTGTAGCAGCAACATACTCTGCCTCTATTGTTGAAAGTGAAACAACCTTTTGCAGTTTTGAAATCCAACTTACTGTTGTTCCATCTATAGTAAACACATACCTTTTGGTACTCCTCCTGTTATCTTTATAACCTGCCATATCTGAATCAACATATCCTTGTAGAACAATTTATGAACCTCCAAAACATAATGCATGATTAGCAGTACCTCTCAAGTATCTGAGAATCCACTTTATTGCCTCCCAATGTTCTTTACCTGGATTGTTCATATATCTGCTCACAACTCCCACTGCATGTGCAATATATGGTCTTGTGGAAACCATTGCATACATCAAGTTGCCAACTACTGATGAATATGGGACCCTGTACATGTATTCTATCTCCTCCTGTGTCTTGGGACACATTTCCTTAGTTAATTTGAAGTGTTTGACCAAAGGTGTACTCACTGGTTTTTCATTCTACATTCTAAACCTCTCCAACACCTTCTATGTGTACTCACCCTAAGACAATGTCAGTTTGCAATTTTTCCTGTCTCTTGTTATTCTCATACCAAGGATTTTCTTTGCAGCACCCAAATCCTTCATTGCAAATGAATTGGATAATTTATTTTTGAGCACATTTATATCCTTCATATTAGACCCTGCAACAATCATGTCATCTACATACAATAGCAAGATAATAAAGCTTCCATTTTCTAGCTTTTTAAAATAAGCACAGTGATCAGAATGACATCTACTATAAACTTGTTCTGTCATAAACCTGTCAAACTTCAGATACCACTACCTTGGAGCTTTCTTTAGGCCATATAATCTCTTCTTCATCCTGCATACCAAATTCTCCTTCCCTTTGACCTCATACCCCTGTGGCTGCTACATATAAATCTCTTCCTCCAAATCCCCATGGAGAAAAGTTTTTTTTACATCTAACTGTTCAAGATGCAAATCGTCTACTACCACAAGACTTAAAATAGTTCTAATTGAAGTCATTTTAACAATAGGAGAAAATATTTCATCAAAATATATACCTTTCTTTTGTGCAAGCCCCTTTACAACAAGTCTAGCATTGTACCAATTTTCTCCTCCATCTTCTTCCTTCAACTTGTAAACCCATTTATTTTTCAATGCTCTTTTTCCTGCAGGCAACTGAACCAAGTCCCAAGTATGGTTATTTACCAAGGAATCCATTTCCTCTTTCATTCCTTGCTCCCACATCCTTTTGGTGTCTACCTGCATTGCCTCTTCATAACATTCTGGTTCACCAGAATCAGTCAACAATAAATAATACAATGAAGGAGAGTATCGTTCAGGGGGTATACTTAACCTGGTAGATTTTCTAACAACACTTGCAGGTGTTTGAGGTACCTTCTTCTCCTATTTTTTTACATTTTGATTTTATGGTTCCTTTGGAATTTATTTTTCAGTGATCTCATCAAGCACTGTGTATTCTTGTTTTTCTTTTTCCTGTTTCTTCCCCTGCAACTGATCTTTGTACATGACCTTCTCATCGAATATGACATCTCTACTCCTAATGATTTTGTTATTTTCATAATCCCATAAGCGATAACCAAAATCATTAACACCATATCCAATAAAGGTACACTTCTTGGATTTTGC
>ML783842.1:558737-601710 GCA_009831015.1 Picea engelmannii
GTCGAATGCAATAAACCCAAGTTTTTATAGTTGCATCATCAATAAAAGTAATATAATAATGAGATCCACCAAGAGATGATACCTGATTTGGTCCCCATACATCTGTATGCACAAGCTCTAACCTTTCACTCTTCTTTTCTTTTTCGACTCTAAGAAATCTGACTCTCTTCTGTTTTCCATAAACACAATGCTCACAGAAGTCCAAATCAATTTGTTTGAGATCTGGCAACAAATTTCTTTTGTGAAGTATCTGCATCCCCTTCTCACTCATGTGTCCAAGCCTATGATGCCACATTGTTGTATCCACTCCTATAGAAGCCAAAGAGATAGAAGAGTCAGTATTACCAGTACATAAATACAATGTACCTACCTTCTCTCCTTTCGCTATCACCAATGATCCTTTGATGACCTTCCACGTCTTATCTATAAATATGGATATACAACCTTCACTTTCCAACTGCCCTATTGAAATTAGATTTTTCCTTAAATCTGGCACATGTCTTACCTCTTTCAACAACCACTGGTTTCCATTGCATTGTTTTATTTTTACCTTTCTCATTCCAACAATTTTGCATGGTGCATCGTCACCCAAATGAACCTGTGCAAAATCACCTTTAACATAATCTAGAAAATGTTTCCTATGGGGTGTTCCATGAAATGAATCCCCTAAATCTATTACCCAAGACTCAGAAATATTATCTATAGAATTAGTCAAAGCATCTTGTAACACATCACCTGTTACATTTGCTTCCTGATTTCTCTCATGTTTTCCATCTCTTTGTTTCTTTGGAGCTTTGCAATCTTTCTTCAGATGTCCTTTCTTCCCACAATTCCAACACTCTATCTTTCCAAGTCTAGATTTGGATATGCCCTTCCTAGGATTCCCACGGTTCCTGAAACCCTTTCCTCCATCCTTTTGTCTTCCCCTATTCTCCATGTTCAACGCATTTCCTGATGTCTGACCTGTGCTTTTCCATCACATTTCATCACTAAGGATAACACGAACAATATCATCAAATTTTAAAGTATTTGAACCAGAGACAGAGTTACTTACAGCCATGACCAAGCCATTACATCTTTCTGGCAATGAGCACAAGATTAGAAGAGCCCTTACCTCATCATCAAAGTCCACTTTTACAAAACTTAGTTGATTAGTAACCATATTAAAATCATTTAAATGATCTGCAATAGACCCACCTTTTGACATCTTCATATTAAATAATCTCTTCATTAGAAATACCTTATTGGACGCCAAGGGTTTCTCATAAAATTTGGCCAATGCGTCCATCAAACCCTTCGTTGTCTTTTCTTTGGAAATATTGAAAGCCACCGACGCTGCCAAGCTCAGCCGTATTGTTCCTATAGCCTTTTTGTCAAGAATCTCCCATTCTTCATCCTTCGTAGCCGCTAACTTCTTTGCTATTCCGCCCAATGGTAGGAATAAATCTTTCTGATATAAATACTCTTCCATCTGCATCTTCCATAACTAGTAGTTTTGGCCGTTAAATTTCTTGACCCTAAACTTTCCATCTTCCGACATTGCTCCCACTCGAACCAGGAACCCTCTTTTCTTGCGAGTTACTTTTCGCTCTAATACCAGTTGTTAGAAAACAGGACCATGGAGCAATAAAATAAAACAAATGTGGAAAAAAAACACAAAAGATACACAATACAATAGAGACAAAGATTTACGTGGTTCACCCAGTGTGGGATACATCCACCAGAGAAATTGCTAGGTCCTTCCTTTATTATTATCTAGCATATGAAGGGATACAACCTACAGCAAACCCGTTGTAACTTCCTCTTCTTTCTCTCGTAGTCTCCTATCTCATAATAAAATATTCGCCATCAACCATAGCCGCAATACATTTCCCTCATAAAAGAGATTTTCCTTCTAGGGAAAAAAACCCTAACATAATCTCTATCGTTAGATCTAAGACCTTATAATGAACGGTCCAGATTTACAATGAAATTACAATATACATTTACAAGGCAATTTTTCCTTCAGGGGCTTCGCCCCCAAACCCCCGCTTGCCCCCAACCGGGGGGATATTCCCCCAAGACCCTGCAGAGCAAGTTACCCCCCTCTGCACTCCCCCATGTGGAAGAGTGTACATACTTCTGGGGTGTAAATACTTCATGGGGTATAAACACGGCTGAAAGTAAAAGACCTCTGAATCAGGAAGATAATCAAACTCGACAACCAACAGCTAATGGTTCATAGACAATAGGAAAGACTTCTTCATGGGTTCCAACTCAAACTAAAATCCTATAGTCCCTCATTCCCACATGCCTATCCTACCCCAGGAAGTGTGCCCCTTCTCTGCTCAACAGTCCTTCGGCTACCCCACTTCCTTTTTGTGCTTCAGCAATAGGCTGGACAAGAAGTCTCAGAGCCCTATAACTACAGTTTAGCACCTTCAAGAAATCAATTCCCAACAGTTCTCTCACCCATAGAGATTTCTCATGGGATTGTCAACAAGCCTCTTCAATATCCCACGATCCCGACAACCCGCTTCTTATGTCCAGCTCCCCAGTTAACCAGGTACATAAACAGGTATGGGTATGGATACAGGTTCATGTACAATGATAGGAAGGTATGGAGGATAGCTCAATGAGTGTGTGAATGATTATGGAGTGATTGACTCAATGATGGAAGGAATGATGGAAAATTAACTAAGTCCCAACAATATGTATGCATGTCCCCAACTTGACACTTGTCATGTTGGGAGGTACTTTGGCCCACGTTTCCCCAACTTTATAACTTAGGATAAAATAATTATCCATACTTTATTTTTTAATAAATATTAATATAATATTCCTTTTTAGCTTAAGCTCCCTAGATTAGCCCTCTTCCTTAACTTTTAGCTCCCCTTTCCCTAACTAGTGGATTTTAGTCCCCTATACTCTTTTATCGTGGTCGGTCTGCGCAAAACGATGTATTTTATATTAATGATGAGACATATGCAAAAATAGGTACACTGGCCTTTAGCATCTAGGCTCTCTGGCCTAATACAAACATAAGCTTCCTAGCTTATAATAACTGGCTCACCAGCCTATAAAACACAACATATACACAAAGGATCCATGGCCTCAAAATCGCGCGCACGTAAGTTGTTGCGCGTGGTATCCTCGAATGTGCACACTTCATCATTTTACTATGTAGTACATGTGTGCACTATGCCATGAAAGGTGCATATAAAAATCATATCAAACAACTCACCATCTTAAGTACGTTTGCATTTACATTTACATTTGGGTTCGGCCTAGGGATATTACATGTTTAATATTGTGCATATATTATAGCTTCCTATATTTGAGAATATGCTTCCATATAAAAATTGTTAAGTCATATATTTTTTTTCTCTATTGCTTATGGGTTTGAGAAAAATTTGTGAGCCGAAAACACCCTTCAAATTGGAACATGGTTTACATTTGGACCACAAATAATCTATTAAGATACACTAATATGAATACATTTGAAATAAATATAAACAAATCTCTTTAAACTTGAACCTGACTTTCTCGAGCTCCAGAATTGGAACACCCTTCAGATTGGAACATGGTTTACATTTGGACCACAAATAATATATTAACATAAATTAGTATGAATACTACTGAAATAAATATAAACAAATTCTTTTTAAACTTGAACCTGACTTAGTCGCATTTCCATAATCGTGGGTTCCTGGGTTAGTGGACTGATAGGTCCTCATATCCATCTATATCGTCACATCATGAGCCCTACCAACCGCCGTCCCTTTCAACACTTGACCAATTATCTCACCGAAGGGTCCCAACTTAGCGCTATCAAATTCTTATGTCCCATGTTTCATGATATACATCTTGCACCCAACACTTTCGTGATTTACAATTCAACCCCAGACTCCTGGAACTCGCATGATTCACTATATTCGAGTTCACAAAAGTTTCAAACCATTTATCACTCCCTTCAATCCCCACCACATTATCTCCCTTCCCAATGCACATTCATTATTCTTTTACTAGTGCCAACTCATCACACAGGTTCACTTTTTGGCATTAATAAGAGAAAACCGCATTAAACCGTGATTTACAAAATTCTGACCGATCGTCGTTTCTTTTCATACCTAGCCAATTCTATGGCCGTCGGTTCCTGGGTTGGTGCAATCAAACTCTCATTCCCCGTGTTCCGTGATATACATCTTGCACCCAAAACTTTTGTGATCTACAATTCATACTTAGCCAATTTTATGGTCGTCAGTTCCCGGGTGGGTGCTATCAAACTCTCAATCCCCATGTTTCGTGATATAAATCTTGCACCCAAAACTTTTGTGATCTACAATGATTTACAATTGCATGATATACATTTTTTTCCCAAAACTTCCATGGTCTGCAATTCCTCCAGCTCGCAAGCTTCACTCTACTCAAGTTCACAAATGTTTCAAAGAATTTATCGCTCCCTTCCATCCCCGCCACCTTCACGCCCTTCCCAATGCACATTGATTATGCTTTTACTAGTGACAACTCAACACACATGTTCGAAAAAATTGGCATTAATAAGCGATAACCTCGAGAACATATCCTTTAATACACATTAAATCGTGATTTATGGGAGTCTGATCGAACGCCCTTCCTTTTCACCCAAAACTTTCGTGCTTTACAATTCCACCCCACACTCGAACTCACAAATTTCACTCTACCCGGGTTCACAACAAGTATCAAAGAATTTATCGCTTTCTTCCATCCCCACCACTTTTGTGCCCATCCCAATGCACATTAATTTTTATTTTCTTAGTGACAACTCACCACACAAGTTCAAAAGGATTGGCATTAATAATCCAAAACCTCGACAATGTCTCCCATTAAAGAAAATTAAACCGTGATTTACATGAAGAACTTGAGGTCATCTCCCATTATATGCATTAAACTATGATTTATGGGAGTCTGACTGATCACCCTTCCTTTCCATACTTATCCAATTTTATAGCCGCGGGTTCCCGGGTTGGCGTTATCTAACTCTCAGTCCCCGTGTTCTGTGATATACATCTTGCACCCAAAAATTCTGTGATCTACAATTCCACCCCGCACTCCTCCAACTCGCAAGATTCACTCTACCCAGGTTCACAAAAAGTTTCAAAGCATTTATCACTCCCTTCCATCTGCGCCACCTTCGCACCCTTCCCAATGTATATTAATTATGCTTTGATTAGTGACAACTAACCACAGATGTTTGAAAGCACTGGCATTAATAAGAGAAAACCTTGAGGACATCTCTCATTAAACTGCGATTTACGCCAGATTATATTATCATATATCTTCTTCACATGTTATGTTTCATATTACTTTATGGGAAGATTCCATTTCATACTAATTGCTTTGTTCTTGCCATCTATTTCTGGGCAGATTTTTTTTCAATAACTATAAAGTAAGATATAAGTTATATCTTTATTTACTATTCAATGTAATTTCAATATAGCTTTTAATATTTACAATTTTCTTATCATTTCATTTCTAAAAAACAATTGAACATAACTTTTTAATATTTATTTTTTATTTATTTTTTCATTTAATTTTACATATTTCAACTTTCATTTGTTTATTGTTAAAGATCTATTCTAATTATCCTTTACTTACCAGATTGTTAATTTCTGGTTTTTTTTAACAATATTCCTTGTCTCTCCCCATCCTCCAAAAAGCATTAAACAGTGATTTACGAGAGTCCGACCGACTGCCCTTCCTTTCCATACTTAGACAATTTTATAGTTGTGGGTTCTTGGGTTGGCGCTATCGAACTCTCATTCCTTGTGTTCTGTGATATACATCTTGCACCCAAAACTTCTGTGATCTACAATTCCACCCCGCACTCCTCAAATTCACAAGCTTCACTCTACCTGGGTTCACAAAAAAGTTTCAAAGCATTTATCGCTCCCTTCCATCTGTGCCACCTTTGTGCCCTTCCCAATGCAGATTAATTATGATTTGATTAGTGACAACTAACCACACATGCTCGAAAACATTGGCATTAATAAGAGAAAACCTCGAGGAAATCTCCCATTAAAATGCATTAAACCATGATTTATGCCATATTATATTATCAGATATCTTCTTCATGTGTTACGTTTCATATTACTTTATGGGAAGATTCCATTTCATACTAATTGCTTTGTTTTTTCCATCTATTTCTGGGTAGATTCATTTTCAATAACTGTAAAGTAAGATATAAGTTATATCTTGATTTATTATTCAATGTGATTTCAATATAGATTTTAATATTTACAATTTTCTTATCATTTCATTTCTAAAAAACAATTGAACATAACTTTTTAATATTTTTAATTTTTATTTTTTTTTCATTTAATTTTACATATTTCGACTTTCATTTTCTTATTGTTAAAGATCTATTCTAATTACCCTTTACTTACTAGACTGTTAATTTCTGTTTTTTTAACAATATTCCTCATCTCTCCCCATCCTCCAAAAATCACCATCATGAATAATTATAAGGTGCCAACTATCATTTACATTCCCAAATATAATTGGCAGGGACTAAGCTGCCATACAACACTTGTTATAATATGTGATTAACCTAAGATTTATTATTATAGTAATTACAAAAGTACTTAAGATTTATTATTAGGCTGATTACAAAGATATGTTTTTAACGATAGAAAATAAATAAATATATTAATTTAGAATATCAAAAATTTAGTTTTATTATTTATTATAAATATTTATATTTTTTATTACAAATTTTAGTTCAGTTATATATATATATATGAATTTAAAATGTATTTTAAACTGAACTTTGAATTCAAAATGTATTTTAAACTCCCTTCTGTATGTTAAAGTGGAAATATAACAACCAAAGTATTGCATGCTAGTTGGTTCATTGTTATTTAAAGATTCAATATAAATATAATTTTAGGTTTTATTTGTAATGGAAGTCATGCATTTCACTTTGAAAAGCTAGTTTCACTTTTGTATATTGTATTTAAAACATTAATAAAAAACAAATAAATTTTACAATATAAAAAATCTTTTTATTTAAGGGTTTATTTTTTCATTTTGTTATCAATTTTTGTATTGGATTTCGTTAGAGTTTAATAAAAACATTTTTCCTATAAATTTTTAATTCTATTAAAAATATTTAATTTTGTTGTTTTAATATTTTAATTAAATGATATAATTTTGTTTATGTAAAATTTTATGGGGAAACTTATGGGATGCTTCTCTATATTCATGAATGATATCTTGACTAAACTTGTGAATATAAACTAGTGTGACACATTCATGGTAATTAAAACCTAAAACATAAAGGTATAGAACTCATCGAATACCTAATAATATTGACGACAATTAGTTTCACGATAATTCAAACCTAAAACCTAAAAGTATGGAACTCATCAAATACCCAATAATATTGAGGGAAATTAGCTGAACTAACCCTTTATAATATTAACTAAATGATATTGTTAAAAGAAAAAACAAAATATAATTATGACTAAACCTTTACCTGGAATCCAAAATACCAACACTTACTACTTGCTTCCTTATCCTATAAAACAATCTGATCACCATTGTTATACATCATTAACATTTTTTTTTTGAATGTTTAAACCCCCAAAGTCAAAGTTACTCTCTATCGACAACTAGTTGATAGTCTCATTTACCTTACTCACTGTTGACTTGATATTTCTTTTGTTGTTAGTGTGGTTTCTCATTTTATGCAGGATCCTAGAGAAATCCACTGGAAAGCGGTCAAAAGGATTGTTCGTTATCTCAAGGGTACCACTAATCTTGGTATCAAATATTGTCAAAGTTTAGATTCGTCGGTCGAGTTCACTGACTCTGATTGGGCATGTGGTAGTGATGATCAGAAGATCACCTCTATCTATGTGTTTCACTTCAACACTTTATCATTGGTTTGGTCATGCAATAAAAAAATATTAGTCTCTTTGTCGACTATAGAAGCAGAATATTGTGGCATCGTTCATACAAGTACAAAGGCAGTATGGACTTGAAAACTTTTGGGTGAACTTGAATTTACCATACAAACCTCGACTACACTTTACTGTGACAATTAGAGTGCCATTCAAGTTGCTGACAACCCATTTACACACAGTAAGATGAAACATGTTGAACTCCATGCTCACTATTTGAGACAATTGGTTCAAGACAAAGTTGTCTCTCTTTCTTATGGTAAAAACAATGAACATTTGGAAACAATCAGTCAAGCGACTGACTAGATATATACATCAGTCGTTCAAGTTGTCGATAAACCTATCGGTTAAATAGTCAACCAACAATTGAAGATAATCAATCGGTGGATCGACCAGCCAAGAAATTGACTACAAGTTGGATGCATGGACGGTCAGGTTGAGCATCCTTGTCGATCCAACTAGACAACACATATTTGGAGTCAACTCTAACCCATGATAGTTGTATGTGGACAAGATATTCCCAATTCCAAAGAAGTTTCTTAGATTATGGGGCTATAAATAGAAGACCCAATGGGTCACCATCAAGTGTGTTATATGCCAATTTTGAACATGGTTTGCATGTTAAATATGCATTGTGATGTCTTAATCACAATGCGTCATGCGTAAGTGTTGTAATGATGTCTTTAGAGGCCACCTGTTTTCTTTGGTGGCTATTCCTCTTCAACTAAAGTTTGTATGATATTTTCAAATCACACTAGTGTGATTGGATTTCGAGGGTTTTTTTGTGTAAGGAATCCAAGGTTCGAAACTCGTGGTAGTCGGGAGGAGACACCCAAAAAAATCTATCCATGTTAAGGGTTGGTGTCGCCCAAGCTAGGTGCGATCCCTGGGTTATTTTGATGACTTAGATTCCCCTGGGTTGTGGTTTCTTAGACCACATGCTAGTTCTATAGGGAACATACACACAATACAACAACAAAAAAAATCATACGATCTCAATCAAACAAGTAGATTGTTGAACTTAATTAATACATAAATACATTTTAGACCATAGCATTAATCACAAAATAGATGGAAATCAAATAACAAAAGCATACAAATTAATTTCACACAACATAGGTAATTACTCCTTCAAATGATCTTTTCATTCCTTTGAAAAATTTACAAGGAAACCTCCACAAAATTCCCAAAAACAATACTGCATGAATACCACAAAACACCTCAAACTAAGTTGAACAACTTGCTAAAGTACATCATGTTGTACGGTTGTATGGACATCGGTACAACTCCGTTTGTATGACTATAGGGATCTATATTTATTGTCCATACAAATGTATGAAATTGTTCCATACATGGTACAGACTAATGGATTCCTTCTCTCTCTCCCTCTCTTCACTCAACCTGCTCAAGTGTTCTTGTGTGTGTTAACTCTCTATCTTGATATGTCTTTATATTTTTAGCTGAGACCAAAACCCTAATCTATTTTTGATATTACTTCTAGTCTAATTCATGCATGCATGAAATACACTTTTTAGACTCAATTGATAAAAATAAGACATTAAATTTTCAACTAAAGTGAATTGCAAAATACAATAACCTTTTCAAAAATAGAATTACTTTTCAAATATTACTTTTTTTCGAAAATATCTTGAACTAATTTGTGTTTGAGCTATAATTCTCAACAACCAAGTCTAGTATTGCATGGAACTAGGTTTTCACTACCAGAATTTATTGCTTGTTTTTCTTTTCTTTCTTTCTTTTGAAAATTGGAGTAGAAAAGTAATCAAGAAGATGTAGACATTGGTGGCATATCCATATCAATTATAACCTCAAGTTTTTCTTGCTTGATCAGGTCTTCAATGAACTCTTCCTTGGACATTGGCTTCTGATATAGTCTTAATCGATGACCATTGGCCATCAATGGAGTCCTATCTTCAACAATGGTGCACAGTTTCATGTAGCCACTATCATAAATAATGTCAATCTCATATGGCCCCATCCAATGAGTGAACATTTTACCTTTAAAATACTTATACCTAGAATAAAAGAGGAGGGCCCAATCACCTTCCTTGAATTTTTTTTTCTTGATGAATTTTTCATGCCACTTAGTTATTTGTTGATAGACAAGGTAGGTCTGTTATAAATAATCTTGGAAGATATCATCTAGTTAGTTAATCCGATTTAACCGATGTTGTTGATATTCCAAAATATCCAGTCCCACTTGTAATTCAATTCTTAGTGTTTTGAGTTCAAATTCTATCGGGCGACTAAATGATTAACATACACAAACTCATAAGGAGAGCCTCTAGAATCCTATCAGCCCAATACTTGTGATGTTGTTGCACTCTCTTGGTTAGTATGGCCTCCAAAACCTTATTAGTGACTTCCACCTATCCATTTTTATGTGGATGGTATGAAGTTGACATTCGATGTTTGATCTTGAATTGTTGGGTGATGGAACAAATCAGTTGGGAAGTAAACTAAGTCCCTTGGTCAGTAACGATTTCTTAGGGAATCCCTAAATGAACACAAATATATTAATACAGAAAGTCAGATATTGCTTGCTCAATGGAATCTGGGATAGCCTTGGCCTCAATCCACTTGGTCACATAGTCAGTGCATACCAAGATATACAGTTTTTTCCTTGATGGCGGGTTGATTGGCCATACAAAATCAAGGGAACATGTTTTAAGGGATCTACCAAAAATTGAGGTTGTAGTCATATTTCATAAAAATGGGTTGGTTGAACCATTCACTAACCGTTGTCACAACTTATGAAATATTTCTTGGCATCCCTGAAGATGGTAGGCCAATAGTATCCTAGATGTTATACCTTTTTTGCAATCCTCTCATCAACAAAATTTCCTCCAAAAGGTTCATCATGGAAGGATTTGAGGATTTCATAGACCTCATCTTCACGAAAAAAAACCTCGGATAACAAAATCCAACCTCGTGTAGAAAAGGTGGACTTAAACCCATGGGTACATGGCACTTTGTCTGATGACCTTCTGACATTCCCTTGGTGAAAAGTGTTGCGGAAGATTTCTTGCAGCTAGATAGTTAGTAATGTTTTCAAACCAAGGTATGTTAATAAACAAAGAAAATAGGTGTTCATATATAGAAGTATCCTCTACAGTAATAACATCTCCCTCACTTGTAAGTCTGGAAAGGAAATCATCAACAACATTCTTCTTTCCAAGTTTATCAAGTATTGTAATATCAAACTCCTGCAACAAAAACAACCATGTAGTCACTCTACCATTGGTAATAGGTTTATTTATAAGATAAAAAATGACAAAATGATTATTATGTATAAACACAAGGTAACTAGTGATGTAATGATTAAATTTAATGATGGCATGAACAACAACAAAAAACTCTTTTTTAGTTATTGTATAATTTTGCTTAGCTAGAGTGAGATTCTTACTGATGTAGTAAATGGAATAAGGTCTGTATTCTTTATTTTGTCCTAATGTAGCTCTAATAGTTGTATCCAAACCATCTGTAGAAATGTGGAAAGGTAAAGACCAGTGTAGACCCCACACTAATGGTGCAACTGACAACGTTTCCTTCAAAGCTTCAAAGGAAATCTAGCCTTGGGTAGTATAGAAAAATTCTATAGCTCTCGAGAGTAGTTCAAACAAAGGTGATGCTATCTTAGTAAAATTTTCAATAAACCTTTGATAGTATCCTGCATTCCCTAAGAAACATATGACATTTTTCATTTCCAAGGGAAAGATTTGTTTCTTGGCATTAGACTTAAAAAATTTCAAGATTGTTCAAGGCTTCTTCAAACATGTCACCATGCATAGTAAAACCATCCATGTATATCCCGACACAATCATGATTCAAGTAAGAAAATATTTCAAGGAATTAGCTTTGGAAAGTAGCAAGGGAATTGCACAATCTAAATGGTAACACTCAATAGGCATAAATTCCCTAAGGGTAGGTGAGGATAGTCTTGTCTTGTTCCCCGGGAGAAATTTGAATTTGGTTATAACCATTGAATCCATAAAGAAAAGAGAAACATTTATTTACTTCCAAGGTATCTAGGACTTAATCAATGAATGGAAAAGGGAAGTAATATTTTTGAGTGGCCTTATTTATTTCTATATATTCAATGCACACACACCACTTCCCATTCTTTTTTGGCACAATTACCAGGGGTGAGACCCACTTACTATAAGAGATGGGATAAATAAAGTTTACATTGAGCCAATTTTGTTATTCCTCCTTCACTATGTCCCTCAAATAAGGTTTCATTATTCCTTGAGGTTTACTAGTAGATTGAGAGTCTTTATTAATATATATGTGATGAGTACATAAATTGGGATGAACCCCTTTCATGTCAGTATAATCCCAAGCAAATGGACTATTGTGCTTTTGTAACATATTGATGAGTTGATATTGCTGAGAAGGTTCTATTTTGGAGATAACATTCAATGGTTTTATCAGGTGGGTCTCAACTAGTGTGCTATGATTCTCAGATATGTCATCTAAAGGAATCATGGAGTCAAATTGTTGTGCCAACTCAACGAATGATCATGTTTCCTGAGAATAACTTCTTAGAATATGTCCCAGGGATGGATAAGTTGGATGGATAATAGTATGAGGACATGTATTTGGATGGATAATTGTATGAGGATATGCTATGAAAGTGAAAATTAGATCATCCTCAGTATTTTTTCTAAAATTCTAGGTTTGGTCTTGTTATCGCACAATTTGTACTTTGATCGAAGGAAAGATTAATGGAAAGCAAATTGGCATAATTGTAGACTATCTTATCACTGTCACCTCAATAGGATGCCTTTTTCTATTTAGGGTTGATGTCCTAGAGGAGAAGTCCCTGGTGACCTAGGGGTTTGAGAAGGAAAGGTCAGGAATTCTATGAAAAGATCCCCTCTCACAAGTGACCATTGATCAGAAAGTCTCAAATTTTTAACCAATGAAGTAGTAAGATATGAATATGTACCTGCCCAGAACAAAGAAACAAGAAAATATATCTTTCGCGAGTACAAATTGTTGTTATCACTTCATAAAACCACATACTTTCTCCATAAAAGAAATTGGTTGATATAATGTTGAAGTAAACAAAAAATTATAGCAGCAATACTTATAAGAAAATACTTCACAATATGTTCCATGAAATAGCTTCAAAATGACCAAGAATAATCAATTATTAACATCATAATACTAGCATTTATCATAAGCAAGTAAGGCAATGCATTAATCAACTTTTTCAATTGCTTTTAGAAGATTTTAGTGCTGCAAAGTATGGTTATATCTTAATTTAGTAAAAAAAACAATAAATTTAGTAGATTAGGCTATTCTAATGTTATATGTGGTTAGTAGAAAGCTTAAGGTGTAGGTTTTGATGGTTTTTTTAGTCAATCACTCAATAGGAAGTCTTAGATTAGTGATTTATGGGAAAATGGAGTCTATTAGGTGCCAATAAATGTTGAAGGAAAATGATGATAGTAGGAGAGTCAAAGACAAGACAGATTAGTAGTTGAAGTGTTGGTAAGCCAAGGATTCAACTATCAAACCCTAGGGGAAAATTGCTACTAAGGTGTAGGTAACCATAGGCCTTAGTAATTTTCTTCCTTATTTAATTCAAAGATGAAGCAAATGATGGATAGTATGAAGAAATAAGTTCTAGGGTGTTGCAATGGCAAGGCCCTAGCAAAGGCTTCAAGAAAATCGATTCTTGGCAAAATCTAGTAGGTGAAGGCTTTTATATCAAGGACAATGACATGTTCTTAGCTTCCTAGGGTTTTAAGCAAGAAATTTCATAATCTTAATGTGAATTCAAGATAAACATAACTATAACCATTCAATTAATAATAATTTCAGAAATCGTACTTACATTCATCAAGAATCATCAAGCAAAAACCCTAGTTGAACATTTCCACCAAGAAAATTGCTAAAATACTCCAAAATTAGCCCCCTTCAACAAGTGCGTTTAAACTTTCAGCCAATAAACCCTAGATATGGCATAAATTTCAGACCTCAATAAGTGTGAGTCAAAGATGATGAAAAATACAAGGGCTGAAACACTTATTTATTCAATATCAATGACCAAAATTAGGTCAAAAAGGCCGACATGGCCAGTTACATGTAATATCCAGTTTTTACACTAAACGACATAATAAAACCCTAAATCAAGATGAAAATATGATTTCATTCCCTTTTAGGGTGACATTAGGCCTTCTTAGGGCAACAATGGCCTCCAAGGGAAAAATGTTAGGCCTCCTTAGGCATCTTGATCCTGCCACACGTGCCACTTGGCACACAACTACCTCCAAAGTGTCCAAAACATTGGGTGACATCATGGGCCTTCCAAGGCCTACATCAGGGTGAAAAGGGAAATACCCCCCATATTCCAGGCCTACTAAGTTGTCCCTGGTGGAACATCCTCCTCTGTCTCAGGTGAAAACCTATGATCTATCTTTTCCCCTAGCTAGGGTCTCAGCATCCATCTGGTGGGATTTTAGCCCTATGGCAGTCTGAACTAATCATCTCCCCCTGTGTACATGTCCATCAGGTGTGGCCCTGTAACATCAACAAGTACACCCTCCATGAGATCATAAGTCGCAGGGATCCTATAAATGCTAATCAAATCTAATAATCAAGTTATTTAAACATGTGCATGAAACCCCCTTTTCACAGACAAGTGCTCAAAGACATTATGCTATTCTACAAGCCAAGTTTGGAAGGGATGCTAGGATGTTGTATTGGGCTAGTGCTCATTGGATGTGGGATGTTTTCAGGTGAATACAAATCTAGGTCATGTAAGTGGGTGAGGTGGTAAGGGATGTCTGAGCAATGGGTGCAGTGATGACAGGGGAATGTATGGCTTACCTGTGGGCACCTCTAAAGAGGGTGAGTTTCCCCTTGTCATGGATGAAAATGTTTCCAAGCCCATTCATGCCTTCTATATTTTTATCTTATTTCTTTTTCTTTCAAGAGACTAGTTAGAGGACGTTGCCTTGGCGTGGTGACAATGTTACCCACAAGCATTTCACAGAAATGAGAAGGTTGGCTCATGATGAGACCCCCTTTCTCTTGGATTTGCCACCAAGATCCAATACCATGGCGTGGTGACCAACAAAATGGTACTGTCATACCTCTAGATTTTGATGGATCTGATAGGCTAGCTTGTGATGAGACCCCCTATCCTCCAACTAAGTCTTCATTTGTTATTTTTATGGGTCCTTTTGTTTATTGTTGAGAATCCCTTTGTTTCTTTCTCGGGGATCCCTAGAAGAAGCATCTAAAGGTTTCATTCTTTTGGATTTTATCTTTTTTCCATATACTTTTTCCCTCTAGGCCTTTAGCCCCTTCTTCCCACAAGGTAAGTTACAACACTTTGCTAGCTTGGAAAACCCAATGGCTGAACTAGTGCATGAGATGGATGAGAGGGAAAAAGATGAAAAGTGGTAAGTATGGTGGGAACGGATGTTGAAATTTCATGAATCCCCCCCATTGACAACTCAAACCTTATGGGAACCATCTTACTAGGGCATCCTATCATTCCCCCCAGGTGTGGACAAGCGGAAAGGAATAAGGTCCAACGACACATTAGAAGTAAAAAGAACTAAATGCACATATTCAAATTTTTTGAGAATTAGAGTGACACATACCATGATACCCAGACTCATTACCTCATGGATTAAGAGCCATTGTTGTTAAAGGACCACGTCGATGGGATGGATTATGCTACTACTGACAAGGTTAAGGTGCCGAAGAAGAAGAAGGATGGGCCCTCTAGGGCCATATTTGAGTCGATATGGCTCTCAATACTCCATGTCTAGGAACTATGGGCCTTGAGACATAATATCCTCAGTTATCCCTAGGCTAGGGGATAACATCTGGCTCCAACTCAGGGACATGTGATCACCGTTGAGCACATGAGAACTTCAACATCTCTAACATAACATGTGACCTTCTTGATCTCAACAGAATATTATTAGTAATCATTTGGGGTGGTGATATCACCCCCGGCTCATATATGGTAGATAAAATGAAAGCAAGAATATATACAAATGGAAATACAACTACTCTAACATGAAATGCAGGTGGTATATACAATGAATGCAAATTCCTACCTACTTACCTGCACTTACCTATCATGTTGTTGGTGGGTGGTAATGCTTGATGAGTATAACGTTCACTGGTAACTTCAGATCCTCTCCTTCCATGGTCCCTATATTGAAAGAGTTTGTTCCTGTAGGACTCATGATCTTGTAGGGACCTTTCCATAGTCCATCCAACTTTTTGTGCATACCTGGTTTCTCCCTTCTCTTATCCAATAAAAAACACTATATCTCCTTCAGGGAAATATCTCTCTTTTTCTTTTTATCGAAGGTATTCTTGATCCTTTCTTGGTTTCTTGCCATTTGGCTTAGGGAGGTCCTTCTATATTCATCCAATTATATTAACTGGTTAATTCACCCTTGGATAGATTCTCCATTGGTAGTGTATTGTTGAGAAAAATGGAGGATAGGGATTTGGAATTTCATAGGCAGTTTGGCTTCTAACCCATACACCAGCTCAAAAGGGGTCCTTCTTGTTGAGGTATTTTTGTAATTCGATCTTCCCACAAGGCATATTTAAGTTTGTTATCCCAAGACCTCTTGTTTTCCCCAAAAACCATCTTTATGATGTTCATAAGGTTCTTATTGCTTGATTTTTCTAATTTGTTGCTCTGTGGATAATAATTGGAGGAATGAGATAGAACAATGTCATACTTGAAACAGAATTTTGCTAATGCATGGGAACTAAAAGCCTTTCCATTGTCTTTGGAGTGTGGTAATCTTAGACATGACACCAAACCTGGTTATGATTCTTTCCTCCAAAATGTTCATGACTACCTCCTCAGTGGCCTTCTTTGTGGGAATAAACTCTACCCACCAGGTAAAATAGTATGTGTCTATTAAAATCCACCGGTAGCCATTACTTGATTTGTCTTTAAATTCCCCAATAAATTCCAACACCCATTATTGAAAAGGAGCTTCTACTACAACTAGTTATAAAGGTTGTGCCATGAGTTTTAGTTTACCAGTAAAGTATTGGAAAGGATGGAAAGATCAGACATATTAGTGAGTATCAGCAAATAACATTGGACAATAGTATTCGGCTCTTAGGATCTTGTGGGTAGTATTATGGGGTGTGAAATGTCCACCACAAAGTTTAGAGTGTAATTCTTGTTGGTTATGTGTTATATTCTTTGCATGTGAGTGTGTGGGCGCATCATATATGACAACTACATTTGACAATCCCTCGTACTAGTGCTTTGTTTGTGTCATGTGCATTGGACACTTTCATAGGGGGGTCCCAAGGGGGGAAGGTATGCCCCCCCCCCGGGTTACGTGCAACGTTCGACAATGGGTGGTAGCTAGGGGCAGTGCCCCGAAAATTTTTTTTGGGCGTTTTTTGCTATTTTTAGCGGTTTTGTAAATTAATCCTGGATTAAGGAATTAGGGTTTTGGTATCTACAGAATACCTAAAAACATTGTATATATAGTATGGTGAATGGTGGAATTCGATATTATGAATATAAGAAAGTTTTTCTCGGTTGAGGGTTTCCGGTATATATCTTTGTGTACTATGTGAATGAGCCATTGATTAAATTTTGTTTTTCTTAAGAATCTATATGCATTTCTTTACTTCATAGGTTTAAAACTTACAATTCCTTCAATAGTTTATTAGCTTCTTCTTGATTGACACGTCTAAGGAGAACTCCATTGGGATCCTTCCAACCAAGGCCATTCTCGATCAAACAATATTTCATAGCCTTAAGTCTCAAAGCCCTTCTCTTGTAGTCTACTGGGTGATCTGGGCACGATAAATTCTTAAGGTCGTATATTATATCGAAGTACCATTCATCATGTTCTAATAAACTGACTACCACGTTTATTTATTCACTTTCTCCCATTTGTATGGCCTCTTGGTTGCTCTCAGTCAGCATATGGGCCAGACCTTATCCCTTTATAATCTTGGTGGGTTTTGTCTCTAAGTCATACTCTTGGATTTTTTATACCCAATTTCCCCTAGTACCCATACAATCTTGCTGCGATAAGACATCCTTCATTGTTGGGTAAGGGACATAAAATTTGATTTTGTTATAGCCAACGTATTTTCTAAATTTCTTGAGGGATTTCACTAAGGCATAAGCTTGCTTCTTAGTAATGGAATAATTCAGCTCTGAATCCCTAAGAACTTTTCTCATGAAGGAGATAGGGTGTTCATAGTCATCAACATTTATTTTCAACAAGACATCTGCAATGGTGTCCTCGTAGGAAAAAGAGAATATTATTAAATCTCGTGAATAGTCAGGACTAATCAAGACTGGGGTTTGGGAGATAGCATCCTTTATGTCTTCAAAAGATTTAATGGCTTTATCATCACATTTAAACACCATATCCTTCTTTAGTAAAGCACTCATGAGTTTTATCCTCTCGATAAAGTTTGGGACAAATTTTCGAATGAAATTGATTTTCCCAAATTGTAGGGACTTCTTGTTGGCTGGGGGACATACATATTTAATAGACTGAACCCTCTCAGGGTCTATATAAATTCCCCCTTTCGAGGCTATGTGTGCCAAAATCTTTCCTTTGTCTCTCCCACAAATAAATTTCTTAGGGTTCAAGGAGATTCCATACTTTCTACACTGCTCAAAAATAATTTTAAGGTGTGATATGTGGTCTTTCCTTTCTTTTGATACGACTGTGAGATCATCTTGGTAAATTTCTATGATTTTATGAATTAGATCCCTGAAGGGAAAATCAATCTCTCTTTGAAAGGTAGAACCGACATTCATATGGATAAATGACATTCTCAAATACATAAATGTTCCCCATGGTGTGGTAAATGTCATTTTAAGATGATATTGTCTTTTGAGAAAGACTTGGTTGTATCCAAAAAATCCATCCAACATGGACATCATCCCTACCCATGTAACCCTATATAACAAATGTTCCAAATTTGGGAGGGGGTAGTTGTCTATCAAGGATAGTTGTTTAAGGTTTCAAAAATCTACGCACAAGCGGATATCAACACTTTTCTTTCAGAAAACTACCAAATTTGACATCCATGATGAGTATCTGATGGGAGATATGATGCAAGCATCGACCATCTTTTGGATTTCCTTTTATATATGGTTTTCCAATTTTGGGTTGATATGTCTTAGTTTTTTCTAGAATGGTTTGGCTCCCTATGTTAAAGTTCTCACATGTTGTATAACATCACCCCTATAAGCCTTTAGTTCATCATAATTCCAAGTGAAGGTATCCTTGAATTCTCTTATGAGGTCTAGAATTTCCATCATTTCCTTTTCAGTAGTTCCTTTCCCTATTTTGACCATCCTTGGATCAATCTATGTGCCAATGTTGAATTCTAGGGCTTCATATATCTTTTTGTTAAGTTTATTTCCCTTGAAAACATTATGTCTATCAAAGAGGTGTCCTAAAGGGACACATCATTTTGGCAAGGTGTTATTTTGTAGTTAACCACATCTAGGTTCATGGAATCATCCAGGAAGTTTACTTGTGAATCAGTGATTTCTCTGCTATTTTCCATGAATTTAATGATTTGGTTATCATCTTCAAAGACTTGCTAATGTTCCAAATGTCAGGTATGGAAGGTCTAAACAAGACTTCCATTTTGCACAGGTTTTGGAGTGGGCCACCACAAGGTTTTAGGGTGGAAGAGGAAACAACTAAGGAATCTGCGACATAGTTTTCTTCTCGGGGAACCACTTTGATTGTCACCATTTCAAAGGATTTTGCAATGGATCATGCAAAATTACAATACCTTTTTAGTCTCTCATTCTTAGCAGCAAAGTCTAGTAACACTTGTGATACTATCATGATCGAGTCCCCTATTACTCTTAGGTGTGTGACACCTTTATCGATTGCCAAATTGAGACCTAGGACCAAATCTTCGTATTCAGAAACATTTTTTGTACAGTGATATTCAAGTATATAGGAATAATAGAAGGTATCCTTAGATGGGGTTGTCAATACAATACCTACCCCTGAGCCAGAACTCGAATGGGCTCCATCAAAATCTAAATTCCACATTCCCTTAGGTGTCTTGGTATTTTTACAATTTGAACTTACCTCTTGGATGAACCAATTCTCATTATCATTATTAACACATAGGAGTTGATCATCTAGTTAACCAAAGGCTTCAATTAGGCATCCGGTAATGGGTTCTTTGTGAAGGGTAAAGAATCCTCCTCGGGGTGAGGTATGATAGCTTCAGACCCTTGGTTGTGGAAACTTCCGGTCAAGTTTTATACAAGGTCCTTATGTAGTATGATCCCCCAATTGCTTAGATAATCTATTACCAAGAGATCAATAGTAAAAGGAGCATCAGGGAAATCATGGAAAGCAACACTTAGATCCTTAATAATGCCCCTTGTAAATTCTTCTTGTGTGTTTGGTTGTGATATTCTTAGACCTAATTGGTGCATGACTCTTTTGGTCATAATATTAGTAGGAGCATCTTGGTGAAAAACACAGTTATGGAGGAGGGATTCATTCACTTGGAGGGTAACCTAAAAAGGTGCAGTTTCCCCATACTTTGGTCCCATGCTTCCTACTTGGTAGACAAAAGGAGATTTTTCTTCAAGAATGTCATCCTCATAAATTTGTAGTATGGAAAATTCAATCTCTTCATTCTTGTGTGTTCGAAACATGTCTTGAGTGGGTTCTATATCCTCAGAAGATTCATTTTATTAAGAAAATAAGAAAGCATCTTCCATGTTTGTGAAACATGTGCTCCATTTTCTAGGGTAAGAATTATATTCCACCTCAAGAATCTCTAGGAGGTCAGTTTCTAGTTCTATCATGCTCTCATCATTTGGTTCCCAGGATTCATTGTTGTTCAAGAGGTTAATTTGATGGATGGAATCATTGAACCTAAGGTTTTCCTCAATCTGGAAATAAGCCTCTTGTGCTTCTTCCAAGTTTGAGAGTAATCGATGCTTGAGGGTGAACTGCAAAGTTACCTCTAAGGAGTTGAAGTAATGTTGGAGAATATCACTCTTTGGGTGAAAGTTGGGTTGGAGCTTGCTAAGGAGAAAATTGAACCTATCATTGAAATCCCTAATGCTTTTATTGGTTCCTTTGCAAATTTTGAGGTATTGAGAGTAAAGTAAATATATAATTTCTTTTTTACACCACTTCTTTTTGAAAGCTCGTTCTAGATCCTCGGTGGTTTTGAATCTCCCACTTGGTTGAGTGGTAATCCATTCTCTGGTAGTTCCAATGAGTGAGCTTACAAATATCCTCATAAAGATATCTAGGTGTTCCCGTCGAGATTGGTGAAATTTAAACCCTTCACAAAACTTGGTCCAATGTGAGTTATCATAGGATCCCTCCTCTCCTAAAAACCTAGGTATCCAGGAGTCAACCTTCTTGGGTAGATCATGTAATCCTCCTTGGGTGTTAGCTAAATTCAAAGAGACAAAGAGTTATTTGTGATACCATTTAGGAGGACTTACAATGGTAATAGGATTTGTAGGGGTAATAGGGATTACAACAGTAGAAGGGAGTGTGTACTGGCGTCCACTATGAGTCATCATTTGTGAAGTTGCCAAATAATTTTATTGAAATTATAAAAGGAATGAGGGAATCACCCTCAATGGAGTCACTAGGTAATCTTGTGAAGTAAGTACTTTTTCAAGGATAAGTCTTATCGAAAAAGTGTCATTTGAGGAATATTGACTCAGTGTTCCTTGGAAACGGCTCCAAAATGTTATCACACAATTTGTACTTTGATCCAAGGAAAGGTTAATGGAAAGAAAATTGGTGTAACTAGAGACTATCCTAGCACTATCACCTCAATAGGATTCCTCTTTATATTTATGTTTGATGGCCCAGGGGAGACATCCCCGGTGACCTGGGGGTTTGAGAAGGCAAGGTCAAGAAGTCTATGAAAAGGTCCCCTCTCACAAGTCACCACTGATAAGAAAGTCCTGAGGTTTTAACCAATGAAGTAGTAACATATTAAGATATACCTTTCCAGAACAAAGCAACAAGAAAATATATCTTTCCCAAGTACAACTTGTTGTTAGAACTTCATAAAACCATAGACATTCTCAATAAAATAAATTGGCTGATATAATGGTGAAGTAAACATAAATTTATAGCAGAAATACTTATAAGACAATACTTCACAATAAGTTCCTTGAAATAGCTTCAAAATGACCAAGAATAATCAATCGTTAACATCATAACACTAGCATTTATCAAAAGCAAGTAAGGCAATGCCTTAATCAACTTTTTCAATTTCTTTTAGAATATTTTAGCGTTGAAAAGTATGGTTGTAGCTTACTTTAGTAGCAGAAGAAATAAAGTTACTAGGTTAGGCTATTCTAATGTTAGAAGTGGTTAGTAGAAAGCTTATGGTGTAGGTTTTGATGGTTGTTTTACTCAATCACTCAATAGGAAGTCTTAGATTAGTGATTTTAGGTAAAATGAAGTCTATTATAAGGCAAAAAATGTTGAAGGAAAATGATGATAGTAGGAGAGCCAAAGACAAGAGAGATTAGTAGTTGAAGTGTTGGTAAGACAAGGCTTCAACTACCAAACCCTAGGGGAAAATTGCTACTAAGGTGTAGGTAAACCTAGGCCTTAGTAATTTCCTCCTTTTTTAACTCAAAGATGAAGAAAATGATGGCTAATATGAAGCAATAAGTGCTAGGGTGTTTCAAGGTAAGGCCCTAGAAAAGGCTTCAATAAAATTGGCTTCTTGGCAAAATCTAGTAGGTGAAGGCTTTTAAAGCAAGGACAATGACATGTTCTTAGCTTCCTAGGGTTTTAAGCAAGCAATTTCATAATATTGATGTAAATGAAAGATAAAAATAACTATAACCATTCAATTAAGAATAATTTTATAAATCTTACTTACATTCATCAAGAATCCTCAAGCAAAACCCCTAGTTGAACACTTCCACCATGAAAATTGCCAACATACTCCAAAATTAACCTCCTTCAACAAGTGCGCCTAAAATTTCAGCCAATAAACCTAGATAGAGCGCAAATTTCAGACCTCACTAAGTGTGAGTCAAATATGATGAAAAATAAAAGGTCTAAGACCCTTATTTATACAGTATCAATGACCATAATTAGGTCAAAAAGGTCGACATGGTCAGTTACATGTAATATCCAGTTTTTACACTAAATGACATAATAAAACCCTAAATCAAGCTGAAAAGATGACATCGTGCTATTTTAGGGTGATGTTAGGCCTTCTTAGGGAAACATTGGCCTCAAGGAGCAAAACGTTAGGCCTCCTTGGGCCTCTGGATCCTGCCACATGTGCCACTAGGAACACAACTGCCTCCAAAGGGATCATAGCAATTTCAATCACATCTAATAATCAAGTTATTTAAACATGTGTATGAAACCCCCTTTTCACAGACAAGTGATCAAAGACGTTATGTTATTATACAAGCCAAGTTTGGAGGGGATGATATGATTTCCTATTGGGATAATGCTCAGTGGATGTGGGATGTTTCCAGGTGAATACAAATATAGGTCATGTAAGTGGGTGAGGTGGTAAGGGATGTCTGAGAAATGGGTTCAGTGATGAAAAGGGAATGTATGGCTTACCTATGGGTGCCTCTGAAGAGGGTGAGTTGCACCTTTTCATGGATGAAAATGTTTCCAAGCCCATTCATGCCTTCTATCTTTTTATCTTATTGATTTTTCTTTGAAGAGACTAGTTAGGGGATATTGGCGTGGCGTGGTGACCAGTGGTGACAGTGTTACACACAAGCATTTCACAGAACTCAGAAGGTTTTCTCATGATGAGATCCCCTTTATCTTGGCTATTCCACCAAGAGTCAATACCCTGGAGTGGTGACCATCTTAATGGTAGTTTCATACCACTATATTACCTAATAGGTTGGCTCGTGATGAGACCCCCTATCCTCCAACTAGGTCTTGATTTATTATATTTACGGGTACCTATGTTTCTTGTTGAGAATCATTTTATTGCTTTCTCGGGGATCCTTGGGAAAAGCATCTGAAGGTTTCATTCTTTTGTCTTTTATCTTTTTCCAACTACTTTTACCCTCTGGGCCTTTATCCCCTTCTTCCCACAAGGTAAGGTACAACCATTTTCTAGCTTGGAAAACCAAATGCCCAAACCAGTGCATGGGATGGATAAGAGGGAAAAAGATGAAAAGTGTTAAGTATGGTGGGAACAAATGATGACCTTTCATGAACCCCCCAGTGAAAAATCAAACCCTATGGGAACCATGTTACTAGGGCATCATGTCGTTGCCCCTAGGTGTGGACAAGTAGAAAGGAATAAGGTCCAAGAACATGTTAGAAGTAAAAAGAATTAAATGAACATATTCAAATGTTTTGAGAAACAGAGTGACACATACCATGATACCCAAACTTATTACCTCATGGAGCAAGACCCACTATTGTTGAAGGACCAGGCCGATGGGATGGATGTTGTTGTTGACAAGGTGGAGGCGTTGAAGAAGAAGAAAGATGGGCCCTCCAGGGCCAGACTCAAGTTGATATGGTTCTCGATACTCCATGTCTAGGACCTATTGGCCTCAAGAAATAATCTCCTTAGTTATCCATAGACTAGGTGATGACATGTCCAAAGTCAGAATATGGTGGATAGTATCTTTGTCACTATCCTCTATCGAAGGGGGGTTTTATGAATCACGAGTAGGTTTAGCATGGGGATAAAGATTAATTATTTTAGTGGAATTCCGATGAGAAATAATCATATATCCTTTCCTACAACCAATATGTGCATCAACAATGGATAAATAGGGTCTTCCCAAAATTAATGGGTATACCCCTAGGTTAGATTTTGGTTGCAAGATCATGAAGTATGCTGGATAGTCCCAAGAATCCATAGAAACAACATCATCTTCCAAGACTCCCTTTTTTTGATAGTAGGCCTATCATCTAACTGAATACTCAGAGGAGTTGAACGTAGATTAGGTAGTTTGAGTTTTTCCATTGTCTCCTTGGTCATAACATTGTTGGTTGACCCTAGGTCAATAAATGTGTTTGGGATGGAAGTGTTATTGATATTAACATTAACAACTGGACTTCATGGATATGCATACTTAGCCATGAAAATTTTTCCTAACATCAAATTGGACAATTTCCCAATCACATGGACAGTTTGAGGGTCCTTTTTTTTCCTTCACAATTTTCTTATGCAGAGTTCTCAAACAACCTTGGCATAAATCAAATTTAATAACTTGAAATAAATAATTTTGACACACACATTTCTCAATTCTCCTAGAAAGTCTAATTTTGGTTGTGGGGGATTTGTCTATGCATAATATTTCTGGATATGAAGGAATTGGGATTGATCCCACTAAGTGTGGTTGGATAGAACTCCATGGGGTAGTGGTTTTCATTATAGAAGAAGGGTTGGAAATATGATCATCCATTTCAATGGGATATCATCACCATCTTGTTTTGGGATAATGGGATTAGTCTAATCATTAATCACTTTTCCTTAGAATAAGTAAACATATTTACAATCCATAGGGGGAAATGAAGTAGGTTAGGAAAGGAGGTAGCACATCATTGTAGGTGGGTTGGGATGCTTTATTATTTGGGTTAGGCATGAGTTGGGAATGTATTTATGGTGATTTTTGAGGAGATTGGTTGGATGGTAGTTGTAAGTGTTGTGGGTATTGGAGTGGAGAATGTATCTAAGGGGGGTACTATTGGATTTGTTGAGGCAAGTTTCCAAAATATGAAGGTCCTCTCCAAACTTGTTGCCAAGTTTTCTTTTTGGGTTGAGAAGACCATTATTTCCATTCTATAGATGAGTACCAATTGTGAAGTGAATATGATATGGAAAAAAAAAATGGGATGGATCTTCTGTCATACCTAGTGGTCATGGTGGTCATTGTTGTTTCTAGGATATAAAGCATATTTATTTATTTTCCTCATTATCCCCTTGATATACTGCCTTAATATCAGGTAAGTAAAGGTAGTTTCTAGTTGCATCATTTTTATCATAGATAACAAATGTCTCTATATTATTCAAAAGGCATTCTCATATAGGGTGCTTCTTTCGAAATTTGGAACAGTAAATGGATAATGGCAAATTTGTCTCTTATTTTTTCTTTCTAGCTTGCATGGTATCTAATTTAAATCTAAATGAACTAAGGATATCAATATTGAAATTGTTTAATAGGTTTCCCAACTCATCCCTAATGACCCCTCCTTTATATAACCTTGTGATTTTTGAAACTATATCTCGTATACCTTTCCCATATTTTGCATTTCCACATGAGATATCTCTAGATCCTATGAGATTCAATACATCTATAAAATCATCTCTAATTCCTCGAAGGATAACAATATGCAAAGTCTGTGGGTATATCTTGTTCTACTTTGATTGTAGAAAATTGTATTGAAACCTCTCAACATAGTCCTGTAGGCTTTCATCATCCTTTTGGGTCATTTTGAAAATTTCTTCTCGAAGATTCCTTTCCTTAAAAAAATATTGATTCTTCCCTAAGAATAGTTTCCTCATCGCTTCCCATGTGTCAATATTATTCACTCCAAGCCCCATGAACCAACAAAGTGCTACTTCCTTTAGGGTGGCGTTGACACAAAAATATGCTCTAGGCTCAACGTGGTGTTTTACACAGTCACTTTTCCACAAACGTCCCTTGCGTTCCTTTTGCAATGAATAAGATGAAATATGGTCATAATTCAGGAAATAAAGCACTTCCATGTTGTAGGGATCAAGACAAGTTTTCCAATGGGATATCATGAGCCTGATTCTGAGTCCGTATGACCCCATACGGAGGACACAAAGTTAGCGTCACATGAATGGACAAAACCAATAGTTGTGACTTCCTGGTATGATTCTTCTCATATTCTTGTTTCAAAAGGGAAATAAAAACTAGACATGGTGTGAGGCAGTGTGATACCTTTGCAACGGCATATCCTATGCTTGGTGTTGACCCTCGGTTGGTAAGAATGAGATTTTGCAAGTTCATGACCAATTTTGGACACCAAATTGGTTGCAGTGCTTCGGGGTTTAAATAGTGTTGACAAACGGTTTTAAATCAGGGATTCAAAAATATCACGCTATAATAGACTCAGATACATTTTCAACGGCTTCTTATTTGCCTCATTCTAACCTGAGATGGCCTGGTTAGAGTTGTCACAAGTTGGTCAATTGTTTCGGGCAAAGGGGGACAACCAACTCACATGGCAAGGTTTCATGATAGATAAAACAACCATTAATGGCCTCAACACACAAATATATGGTCACCTCATTGAAGTACTCATAGATACCTATCTGATGGTACCACATTTTCCTCAATTGGATATTGTATGGCTATTTGGCACCTTTCGCAAGATTGGGTGTCATGTGGACCCACCAGCAAGTCAGGGGTCTTAAGCGGCCACTATTCCAAGCTGAATTTGAGGGAAGAGGTGGCATTATCTTAGATTGGTGACAGAATATTTCTGAAGGGCTCATCGAGACCTTTCCAACGACGTCCTATGCATCTGATTCCGACTATGTCTCACCAGGAAACATTTTTGGGCTAAGTCAACAACAGCGGGGTTAAAGTCAAAGTCAAAGTCAAACTTTGACTTGCACATTTTTCAAGAAATATTAAAAAAATAATTCGAAAATTTTATTAAAAAATTAAGAAAAATGGAAAATGAAGGAGAAGGCATGTAGCCTCATGCAATTTTTGGGAAACTTGTTTTTTTTTTTTGCAAAATTGGAAAATTCAAAACCCCCCCTCTCCCCTCTCTCAAGTCATTTTGACATTTTGGCCAGGTGGGGGGGCGGGGGGGGGGCTCTGTAATAGGCATCCATGGCAGTAGAGGTAGGAAAATAGAGGGAGGTTATATGGCAGTGGGCAACCAACTACCATGTAGTAGTCTTCAGGAAGTGAACCAGGTAACCCATCAATTCCAATTCAAAGAAAAAACCAAGGAAAATTTGTTGGTTATGATGAGATATTGCATGAAAAAGATTATGTTTTTTCATTCAAACTGGTATTTATTTTCTTGGCTCAGTTGTGGTATTGGTTGTTGGTTCAGTTTTATTTGCTAGTTGTTGTGTTTAGGTAGTTTTTTGTGTGCAAAAGATGCAAAGGGGAGGGGATTCGACGCCCTCCTAGGCACCAGACCCAAGCCTCCATGGCTCCTTTAGACTTTTAAATTCTGAGTTATTTGTTGAATATGCAAGCTTGGACATGTTATTGGCTAGCCCTGGGCTTTGAAATCCAGCACCCACCCTTCTCCTTTTCCCATAAATCCTAGAGTTACCCAAAAATTAAAAATTAGGGAGGGGGTTTGAACCCATGATCTCCTATTTTAGAAACTATTGCCAAGAAACCCACTTTTCCAAAGTTTAAAAATTTAATTTTTGGGGGTGGTTGGCAACCCATCCACCACTCAGGTGCCACCACCACCCCCTCACCACCTCTGCAACACCTCCACTTGCAAATCCATGCACCATCTCGGCCTCCTCCTCCCACTCTCTTCCCACTCCAAGCTCCCCTTCGTCCATGCCTGTGCACACCTCCATTCCCACTCGCCCTCACAAACCCCGACCACTTCTCCTCCACTCGCACAGACCTTCCTCCATTTCCCCTCTCCTCCCTTGCATGCATGGGCCTCACTCGACACCCTCTCCTCTCCTCGAGATCCTCCTCTCCCCTTCTACCTGCACCCTTCCTAAACCCCCGCACTCCCTCTCTCTTCCCTCTTCCTTGCGCGCCTCCACTACCTCCACGCACCTAGCCACCACTCATCATCACCATTCCTCCCTTCTCCCTCCAACCTTTTTCCACTCATATCCCCTCCCATCTCCTCCCCCCTTACCTTCTCCCTCCAAACCCTTCGCGCCTAGATTCTCGCAAACCCCTGTCCCTCCTCCGCCTGCGGCCTCCCCTCCACACTCCACCACCACAAAGCTTCCTTGCATCCCCCATTACCAACACTTCTCCATGCGCCCTCCTCCCTCGCTGGCTCCTTTTATGATTGACTATGGTCACATGGGCAACCAAAGGCATAGGTTGGGTGGGTGTTATTAAAAAGGGTTTTAATTTAAAAAAAAATTGTTATATAGTTTGTTGTATAAATTTTTGTTAATTTATTTTTAATTTTTAAACTTAATTTTTTATTTTTGCTATTACTTTTATTTAATATATATATATATATAATATATATTATATATATATAATAAAAATATTAATAAAGATTTATTTTAAAATTAAATAATTTTAAATAAATTTCATTTATACATTTAGAACTATATGGTAAATTTAATTCCCCCCCCCCCCCTCCCAGGGTCACTTGACAGTTTAATTGCATAACTTCCCCATACGAAGGCTGATTTTCACACATGAATAGGAAAAACGACTAGGGTGAAGTCAGGAATGTATCCATGGAATTCACCTCTATAAATTCAGCCCATATCTTCAGTGACATGTCCCAGAGTGATAGGGACTCATTCATGGCCCGACAAGCATGTCCCGAAAGGAGGCTTAATTGGGGGCCTCCGAGGCCAAATTGGGTCGGGTGAGGAAACCCCATTTCATCTATAGGTATCTAGTCCTGTATAAACCTTTCAATTCTGGTTTCCAGCCCATAATTTCACCCCAACTTCAAATTGTTTCCCTGATCAGTCACTCGGTCGACTCCTTCCTCGTACCTTCCCGAGGCCATATCTTACTCATCTGGAGTTGGATTTGTGCCAAACAAAAGGAAGAGGAAATGTAGCGAAAACAGATACAGCATGGGAACAGTAAATAATGGTTTTGTTTCTATATTTTATAGGGTAATATCCTCTCAATGTTCAGGCCCAAGGGGTCCCTTCACCGAAACAAGCCCAAATTGAAGCCATGCTTCAGCCAGCTCACAGGAAACTTATAGGTAAAAAAGGGGGGGTATAATCAGGTCTGAAAAGTGCATAAATAGTGGGAATTTCCTTACTTACATTGACCAAATCCCAAAGGCCCATTTCCCTCCTAATTATCTTAGCGAATTCCCCACACCTTGGGGCTTCATCTCAGTGAATCCAACATCCATGGATGGCCAGGAATTGTCCTAAAACACCTCATATACAACTACAAAACATGGTAGAAATAAAAGATCCTTTGGGATGGCACAAATCCCAAGGAAAATGGTGATGTGGCATAATTGTTTTTGTCATTTTATGAAAAAAGACTTTTTGTAATATGAAGTCTCGCGTGATTTTCTTTTTGATATGTGTACATTGTAATTAAGAGGTCAAATCAGATTTGATTTGATCCCTTTACGATAAGATTCCCTTTTGGATAAGATCCTCTTTTAGGATAAGGTTACTTTTTGTAAAAAGACAAAATACTTTAGGGTTGGTCCACTTGTCACTTGTCCAAAAGTGACAAGTGTCCTGTGACCTAACCCTAAGCCTTCACCTCTCCTTTATAAATAAGAGGGTTGGCATTGTAAAAATGGAGGATAAATATAGTAAAAAAGCTCTGCTGAAATTTTCCAAGACTCTTTGTGTGTGTGATACTTGTTAGATTTTATTTTTTGGATGTGTCATTTGTTGTTTAAGGGTTGAGGGGTAGGGGTAAATTCTTGTTATGTTGGCTATCTTCAGGAGGGATTGGTTAGCTAGGTGTTTGTTGTTTCTTCCTTGGGTTTAAATTGCTTACTTTCGTTTTCTAAGAACTTGGATTAACTTGTTTGATGTGTTTTAGTGCAGATTTTATGAAGTACTCAGTTATTTTTAGCCTTAGCTAGTGGCTGGGAGTCATAGGGCCCCTTAGGAAAGCCCTCAAATAGGCCCCTTAGTTGGTTGTTCATACTTGTTTTCTTTATCTTTTCATTCATGTATATTTCTATTATGTTTTCTTACCATTAACCTTGTTGTCCCAAATAAAAAAATTGGTCATTTTGGTCAATTTCCCCCCATGGGACAACCATCTTATTTAGTTGTTATATACTTTTTATGTGAAAATTTATTTTATATTTAATTCGGTTTTTTCGTACATAAATACTAAAATTTCATTGTTTGCCTACAAGGACATAATCGGTCACCTGTTTTGCTTCTCCTAAGTGGTTGGGAACAGCCTAAAGACCTGTTTGAGGCAAAGGGACCAACAGGGCAGAAAAGAAAAACATCCATTTTGATCGCTAAGTCTATCCAATCACTCTCATATTCACTTTACACATCACTTGCACTCATTCCAAAAATTTTGGCACACATACCAATGTTGATATGCTTAATTTGTGGAGATAGCTTGAGTAGTTTACTTGTGAATTTATGTTAAAATATCTGATCTATACTTGCGTAGATAATCATCACACTTTCTATATTTCAAACATTAAAATTCCAATCCCCATACAAGGAGTTAATTGTGGCTTTCATGCACATGGAGGCTTTGTCGCTCGCAAAGAGCCTCAACCCATTCCTTTGGGTTGAATGGTGTAATTGTTATTTGTAATTATCTAATCTTTCCATATTTCCATTGTATCATTTTTCACTCACTAATCTATGGGTGACTTCCCCTAAAGGGGCCATAAAAAATCAGTAAGCTAAATACATGCAAAAAGACGCAAAATATTTGAAAACAATACAGGGGTATGCCCCATACACCCAAAACAAACTTATACTATTTAGCTATATACATACACATATTATTTAGCTGTGACATATACGTCACCTACCTATTTACTTGTTTTATGTATATAAGTTTTAGATAGATTTCAAATTCAGTAACCAGGAGGCACACTTGTGAAATAAAAACGTGACCTCGCCACGTGGATGGCCTGGTATTTCATTTCAACCAATTTCAATTTTGTAGGATACTAAGAGTCAAAGCCAGAGAGTCTTCATCAGGAGCCTCTAGGAATTTGTCTAGTTAGTACAAGTCGAGTGGTCTTTCCTTAGTACCACACGGTCAAGGAGTTGATTAGCTTATCTTGGTTGGATTAATACTCTGCTTGGGTAAGCTCAGCTAAAACTCCCTTTAGGCGGGTCCTTGGCCTCTTCCTTTTCGCAGGTATGCTTCTTCCATCCAAGAGTCTTTAAGAGCCTGAAAGCTCTAGTGACAAGAAGTGGATAATCCCTACTTCTCTGAAATGCATAGGGCACTCTTCAACCTAACCACTCTGGTCTACTAGGAATACTCTTCTTATACTGGTTGGAACAGTTTTAGGATGTATTTACCTAATCGGGATAACCTTCAAAATAGTGTGGTGACCAAGGCATGTGCTAAAAACTAAAAATTGACCAATAAAATATTTTTAAAGTCAACCTTTCATCAATCCACCCTTCACCCACAAACCGAAATTTGAAGATTGTGAATACTTTCCCTTATATCGTAGTTGTAACATCTTGTAACAAGGTTGTTCATCCCCTTTTACAACCCCCTTTTGATTTAAAAATATTTTGGGATCACTTCCCGGGTCACCCCAGGCGGTATCAAGCTATTCTGGGCTTGTTTCCCTATCTTAAAAGCTTCGAACAACTTGTTGTTCACAATTTATAGCCATTTAAAAGAACTTGACTGTATATTTTAAGCTCACTTTTCACCCTCGTTTCCCACCTTTTTACTTGAGGCATCCATTGGTTAATTACCCAGGACACCGGTTTACCCCGGGGACCCATTATGGGCCATTTTCCATTGCTTTAAGGGAGTGAACATCTCATTGTTTGCTTTATTAGTTTTCTATCCAAAAAATCAGCGAGCTTATTTTCATCCTATTGTCCATAATTTTCACCCCCGGGCCACTTTGGCCATCCAGGAACCTGAGGGAGGAAAACACCCAGGGTGGGTGGTCTTGAGAAAGACTTCTTGGAAGTCTTTCACCTATTTTTTTTTCCTCTTCATTTCCACCTTAGGAGAAGTACCACTTGAGGTGCGATTATTCTCTACCTCATGTCGAGCTATCAAAGAGGTTGTAACCGATTTCACAGCTGGATAGGTCGGATCTTCCCCAATAGACAGATTTTGCTTATAACATTTGCCTTTTTCTACTGACCATACTGGGGAACTTGCAAACCTCTTTAGATTTTCTTGTATCCCAAGCTTATACTGGGTGTTGGACCCAAATTCTTTGCGGTCCTTTTCCCACTTGTTGACAAAAATTTTGTGGCAAGGTCTTTCAGTAACCCTTGGGAATTTTCTTTTGTTCTTGTTATAGTTCAGTTGCCTTGCAGTTTCTGTTGCATCTGGGAGCCATAAATACCATCATGTTTTCCTTTCCTTTTACCTTGTCAGTCTTAGATTCTACTTGTTCAAACTCATGTGGGAATTTATAAATCTATCATACCTTACCTTCCACTTCAAGAAGAATGAAAACAAAGTTTTTTTTATAGTTGGGTTAATCTACATCGTTTCAGAATAAGTAAGATTATTGGTGATACATCTCTTGTACTCAAAGTACTTACTTGATCCCCTTGCAATATGGTAGGGTGGAAGTATCATAAGACTAGGGAAATAGTGTCCCCCAGGATTACAAGAAGTCAAAGTTCTCCAAAGAAAACAAGTAGTGAGACACATACACCTGGGAAACCAGGGAAACTCATTACCTCTACACTACAAGATTAGTCACCCTCTTCCTCTTATCCTATTCAAATCCCCTTACTAAAGAAAGCTTTAGTTAATCCAGCAACAATTACTAATCCTTGAGTTGTTTCTCCCATTGTTTCAACACCTGTTGTTGTTCCTCCCATAGTTGTTCCGATGGCGATGACATGGAAACCCGAGACTCCTTTGAGGTTGGCTAGACCTCTTCATGACATACCTACGGATGCCCCAAAAAGGCTTCCTAAGTTCAGTGGAACTGATACATTGAGTGCTAAAGAACATATACAAAACTTCTATGATGCATTAACACTTATGGACATAGAAATTTCTGATGTCATCATTAGAATTTTTGTAAGAACCTTTGAGGGTGAAGCAGCGAGATGGTATCATTTGCTTCCCAATGATAGTATCCCAGATTGGGACACTATGATCCAAGAATTCAAGAAAAAATTCCAAGGGGTAGATGATTTGTCTTCCCTGCTCAGGGATTTCACGACCATCTCCATCCATGAGGGTGAGTAAATCCGGAATTTTAATCAATTCTTTACCTCGACCTTGAATAGGATCCCAAATTCTTCCCAACCATCTGGGAACAATTTGTTCCATTATTACATGACCTCTATGAATCCGAATGTAAAGTATATATTGAAAGATAAATCAATACAAAATTTGGATGCGACCAATACTAGTGCCCTGGAAATTGAAAGAAACATGGAGGAATCCGGTATGATTCCCTCACCTTTAGGGAAAACCTATTTTAATGGGAGACCTAGGAATGAGGTACCTCGAAACGAGGATCCTTGGTATGAATCTCCACCTACCCATACTTCGAGGATTGAAGAAAGGGAAAGCTCGGAAACTCTCAAGTTGTCAATGAACATGAACAACCAAATACTTTCCCTTAATCAAAAGGTGAATGAATTGTATTTTTCTGCTCCTGTGAGGCCAAAACCTCCTTTCCCTCCTACTCCTCATCCTGGGCAACATGTTGTTGAAGTGGATTGGTGTCACTTTTTCCATGACTTCCATGATCCCAAGTATTGTTACTCGTATACACGTCACATGGAATTGTCTGAAAATGACAAAGCCCCTATACCTCCAGTCAAAAACAAGCTTTCTTCCACTTCCCAAAATGACCAAGTTAACATGGAAGACTCTATTCCCTACGATGATGATCCTCCTTCTTTCGGAAGCTTTTTTGTAGAAACTAGGAGTCAGACCCCTAAAACCACTCTGCAAGGGATGGAAGAGGCCAAAATCGATCCCAACAACAATGAAAAGGGAAAATTTTCCATGAATGGTAGATTACCTTCCCCTACAAGGAATAGGGTTCCATGGACCAAAAATAAAATAAATTTACCTAATAATCCACCACCCTGCTTCCCAACACCGGTACCTTACAACATCATTGAATATCTAGCGAAGGTTATCACCCACATGACATTACTAGATGCTCTTAGAACACTCACTCAGTTTGAAAACCTTTCATGTGTTCTACAAGCACCCCCTACTCCATGAATGGAACAAAGAGTTCCTCTTTCCAAAGAGTCCACTTCTCAACCTAGGGAAGCATATGATGTTATTGGTTTAGAACCTGGGGTTCCTCCTTTTTATATCTCAATTTTGATTTCTGATTTTTTTCCCCATAACTATGTCACTAACATAGGAGTGAGGCACAATGTAATGCCCCTTTGAGTCATGAGAAGACTGGGTCTTGAATGTACAGGCCCATGTAAATACATGTTAGCTTTGGATTCTAGGACTGTAAAAACCATCGATTACAATAAGGACTTATCCATTACTTAAGACCAAGATCCAAAGGTGAGCATGCTCATAAACGTGATCGTAGCAGATATACCTGAAGAATATGGCATGCTTTTAGGGAGGGAGTGGTACACCAAAGTCAAAAAGGGTCATTACTTCATGGAGGGAGCCCACTTCACCTTTCCCTATAAGGGTGTTGAAGTTGTCATTAGGAGGGAACCAAAGTATCGACAGCAGGTTGTACCTACTTCCTATAATGTGAAACATGTTTCTTTTCAAGATATAGGTATGGGTACATATATTGTTTTATCTGAGGAATATGCACATCTCCCTCCTTCTGAGTTGGAAGAAATTGTGTGCAGTATGGATTTTGACGGTGCTAAATCCAAGCACGGATTTGGGGCTGGGGTCCTTTTGTGTGATTTCAAGGGGAAGGCACTCCCTTTCTCATTTCGATTAGAATTACCTAACACTAATAATATGGATGACTATGAAGCCTTAGTTCAAGGCCTACAAAAGGCCTTAGAATTAGGAATATACCATTTTTTTGTAAGCAGAGATTCTAAATTGGTTGTGAATCAAATTAGAGATAAATATGAAGTTCACAACCCAGACCTTAAACAATACCACTGAAGGGCTAAGGAACTTATTGAGAAGTTCTTATCTTTCAACATTCAAGCTATTCTTGGGGCCAAAAACCATGTATTTGATACTTTTGCCTTGGTTGGTTCTTATTTCACTTCGGATTTCGTAAGGCCTATCGAAGATATAAAAGTCCAAATTTTACATAGATCTGCATTACCTAATAATGTCAACTCTTGGAAAGTTTTTGATACTGGCAAAAAAATTTGTAGATTCCTCCAAAACAAGGAGGAATTTGAAGATTTACATATCATACATGAGTTGGAAGAGAAAATCAAGAACATAATCCAATTGTAAACAAATAAGACTCCCCCTGGTTTCTCCGTACTGGAATCCATGTTTGATTCCAATGATGCTACTACCTCTACACCTAGTATTGATAGCCAATCTGTTATGAAGGTGCAAGAAGCCATCCCTATTAACCTGGGAACTGTGAAAGATACAAAAGTAGTCAATATATGTTCACAATGTTCCCCTTATGAGATCACTCAATTCACGAAACTCTTGATAGAGTTCAAGGATGTTTTTGGTTGGTCCTACGAGGATCTCAAGGTTTTTGATATGTAGGAGATAGTCCATGCCATACCCATAATCCATGATTCGAAAACTTACAAGAAGAGACAAAGAAAGAACAAGACTTCTTTGGAACAAACAATTAAAGCTGAATTGAATAATATGGAAGCATCCAGGGTCATTTACCATGTTCGTTACTCGCAATGGGTATCTAATTTTCTTTTTGTTAGGAAGAAAACTAGTGATATTCATTTGTGTGTCGACTTTCAACATTTAAATAGGGTGTCCCTAAATGACAACTACCCCGTCCCACCTATGGAAGAGATTCTCCAACAAGTCTCTGGGTCTCAAATCATGTCCCTTTTAGATGGTTTCTCAGGTTACAATCAGATATCCCTCAATCCTTCTAATAGTCATAAAACCACCTTCACTACTTGTTGGGGCACGTATGAATATAATAAGATGCCTTTTGGATTTATTAATGTTGGGAACACCTTTCAACGTGCCATGGCCATTGCTTTCAAAGGTTTATTGGGTAAGATCATTGTTGTATACTTCAATGACCTCACATTCTTTTCCAAAGAATGGAGTAGTCACTTTGATCACCTTAGGCAGGTTCTCCTTAGATGTCGTAGGTTTGGCATATCTTTAAATCCTAAGAAGACCATTTTCGGTGTTATGGAGGGAAAACTTTTGGGTCACATCATCTCTCGATAAGATGTCAAAGTTGATCTCAAGAGAGTGGTAGAAATCAAAAATCTTCCCTTAACTACTAATAAAAAAGAAATGCAATCTTTATTTGGAGAGATAAACTTTCTGAGATGCTTCATTACTAATTTTGCTCAAGTAGTTAAACCTCTAAATCAACTTATGAAGAAAGACATTCAGTTCAAATGGGACCCCCCTGACCGTCATGATTTTGACTCCATTAAGAAATCCATTTCTTTATCCCCTCTATTAATCAGTCATGATCCCTCTAAAGACTTTTTCATGTACACTAATTCATCAGAGGAGACAATTTCTGCAATCTTATTGCAAAAGGATCATGAGGAAAATCTTAGAACAATATCCTTCGTGAGCCAAAATTTTAAGAAACACCAACTAAACTATTCTACACTGGAGAAACATGGTTATTCTTTATATAAAGCCTTGGAGAAATTTCAACATTACATCCAAGGCCATAAAGTTCAGGTTTTTGTGCTTACATCTCTCTTAGTCAGTACTTTGAATCAAACTGAATTGCATAGTAAGTGGTCCAAATGGTTCATGTGCATGAAAGAGTATGACTTGGACATTAAACCGATGAAAACCATAAGGGGACGGGGCTGGCTGGATTGCTAACCCAATACCACCCCTCGGTCATAGCTAAATCACCTCAAGTAGATGACTTGGTTGCTTTCAAAGAACTGGTTAATGAAACTGAGTTAGCCTCACAACCATGGTACATACCTATCATATATTTCCTAATCAATGATGTGTGTGCCCACCGAACATGGATACTAAATCCAAATGAACACTTCGTTTGCAAGTTGTCTAGTATGTTTTACAAGACCAAATCCTTTACCGAAGAAACCTTGATGGGGTTTTTTCATGATGCTTGACTCCCAACCAAGCCCAAATGGCACTTGAATAATGCCATTCTGGGTTTTTTGGAGGTCACTTTTCATCCAAAACCACTACATCACAATTTTTACATGCAGGTTACTTTTGGCCTTCACTCCACAAAGATGCCCATTTACTAGTTCGAAAATGAGAAGCTTGTGAACGCTTAACTAGGAAGAAAAAGTTAGCTTCCTTACCCCTTAGGCCTATTGAAGTCCAAGTCCCTTTCACGAGATGGGGCATGGAATATATTGGGCTAGTTTCACCGCCTTCCCGCGTTGTTCACGTATTCATCTTAATAGCCATAGACTACTTTACAAAGTGGGTTGAAGAAATTGCTCTTAGGAATGCTATGAGTCAACAGGTGGTAGAATTCATTGAACGTAACATTTTATCCCATTTTGGAACCCCTGCTAAGATATTAATTGATAATGGATCATATTTCATGTCTCATTTCATGCTCCACCTTGGTGTTACATATGACATCCAACTTTTTTGATCTTCCACCTATTACCCCCAAGGTAATGAATTGGCCGAATCAACAAATAAAAATTTGATTCGGATCCTTAATAGGACAGTCAAGAATAACAAGCATGATTGGCACACAAAGATAAACTTTTCTTTATGGGATGATCATATAACCCCTACGACAACAACGGGTCAAACACCTTACACTCTGGTGTATGGAGCTCTGGTTGTCCTACCTGTTCACTTACAAATTCCATCCTTGAGGTTGGCTATTGCTGAGGCAGAAGATGATTTCCAACCTTTACAACATTGTTTAGACACACTCATCAAACTAGAAGAGGTAAGAAAAGACACATTCCAACACCTCCAAAAGAATCAAGACATTGTTAAACATTTGTTCGATAAAAGAGCCACAATGGTAAATTACAAAGTAGGATATGATGTTTTATTATGGGACAAAGCACATGAGGCCCCATCCAAACATCGCAAGTTTCATTCTTTATGGTTGGGTCCTTACACAATCTAAGAGGTCTTAGGGACAAATGCTTTCAAATTAAAAAACTTGGATGGTGAACCACTTCAATTCCCTATGAATGGTTGTCACCTAAAGTTCTTTTACTCCTGAGAGGCCTTGTCATCTTGTACATAAGTCACCACTTGTTCTTTTTCTGTTTGTATATATTCATTGTTACTAATTTTGCTTCTTGTATGTATTTGATGTTACCTTTTCACGCTTGTATATATTCCCATGGTTTCAAACTTGATCCCTTTGTGCCTACTTCGTTTTCAACTTTGAGTCTTTTTGTTTGTTTGGTTTCGATTTTGGAGTATAAGCCCTCTTTGATTTTCCATTGGTTTTGGTCTTTTTCATTTTAAAATGCCATAGGTTGTCTTCTTTTTGGTTTGTTTGGTGTTCAATGCGAAGGGTATTGTCCTTATTGTTGGGTGGTTGTTTGAAAAGTCTGAACTCCTAGAATCCCTTTTATCATACTTGACATTTTGGGAAACTCTGTCTCAAAGTCATCTTAAATGGGAGTAAACCTGATTGTTATTTCATTAAGGTCAGGAGGGAAAGTCTAAGGAGGTAGCATATCATTCTCTAGTAAAGATGAAAAACATGATGGCATGATGGCTTACATAGCTATGTGATTGCAACTGCACTTTACCTAACCACTTACAATCTGATTTCTCTGAGCAACAGTTGCTTTCCTACAAAGTTCCATCACTTATGAGCACTTGATATTTGAGCACCTACTGCCACATGTTTTTTATATTTCCTTACCCCCTTGTTTGACTGGTTTGCTTGCTAATTTTCCTCCGGTGGGTCATTGATTTCAAAAAATCCTTGTTTTCTTATTTGTATGTCGAGAGTCGAAGGTATTCATGAGACTTTATGTTGAGCCAAGGTTCGCCTTAAGCCTCGATTCTCACAGTTAAGACATAATTCGGGTGAGGGACCCATGTCACTTGGGCCACATTGCTCAACAAAACCTGGGTCGTTATTCCCATTCTTCTATCTTATGTGAATCTCAATATAAATTCTGATGTATATATTTACTACACCACTTTCATTCTTTGGTTATCCCTAATGTGAAAAATGGTCCTTATACTACAATTGATTTTCCCTCTCACCCACATTGGTCACTTTGAAAGTATAAATTTCCATTGAGTATTCCCACCTGTCATGTGGGTGATCCCATTGTTCTACATGCTTTGGAAGTACTTTTCCCTCCGGCGCCAAGAATGTTGAACCAAAAATCTTCTCTCATCTCAACATGGTGTTTTACACAGTCACTTCTCCACAAACGTCCCTTGGTGTTATGGTTCCAATCAGAGACAATGGTGGGGGTCATAGTTACTATGGCCTCTGCCCTTGAAAGAGTATTAGTTGTCTACCTTCATGGAGTTGTGAACCTTCCCATGACATTTATCCCTCTTTTCAAGGTTGTTCAGTTCAGGTTTCATGAGCTAAAGACACACTTTACAAGAATTTTAACGTTGGTCCCCTTTTCCTATCACTAGAAGGGTCCCTTGGAGATGGGATCCTATTGAAAATAATAATATAAAATCTGGTCATAATTCAGGAAATACAACACTTCCATATTGTAGGTATCAGAACAGGTTTTCCAATGGGATATCATGAGCCTAATTCTGACTCTGTATGACCTCGTACGGAGGACACAAAGTTAGCATCACCTGAATGGCCAAAACCAATAGCTATGACTTCCTAGTATGATTCTTCTCATATTAATGTTTCAAAATGGAAATAAAACCCAGATATGGTGTGAGGTAGTGTGAGACCTTTCCAACGGAATATACCATGCTTGGTTTTGAGCCCTGGTTGGTAAGAACGAGCTTTCACAACTTCATGAATAATTTTGGACACCAAATTGGTTGCAGTGCTTTATGGTTTAAAATTTTTTGTAAAGGGTTTTAAATAAGAGATTAAGTGATGGAACACTGTAATAGACTTAGATACCTTTCCAACAACTTCTCATTTGCCTCATTTCGACCTCGGATGGCCTAGTTAGAGCTGTCACAAGGTGATCAAATGTTTCAGGAAAAGGGGGACAACCAACTCACATGGCAGGGTTTCATGATAGATAAAACAACCATTAGTGGCCCCAAAACACAAATATATGGTCACCTTATCGAATTAATCGTTGATAACTCTCCGACAGTACCTTTTTTTCCTCAATTGGATATTGTATGGCGATTTGTCACCTTTCACAAGATTGGGTTTCATGTGGGCCCACCAGCAAGTCAAGGGTCTTAAGCGACCACTATTCTGGGCTGAATTTGAGGGCTGGGGTGGAATTATCTCATATTGGTGATGAAATGTTCTTGATGGGCTCATCAAGACATTTCCAATGACATCCCCTACGTTCGATTCCGACTCTATCTCACTGGGCAACATTTTTGGGCTAAGTCAACAACAGCAGGGCCAAAGTCAAAGTCAAATTCAAACTTTGACTTGCACATTTTTCAAGAAATATAAAAAAAATAATTGGAAAATTTTATTAAAAATTTTAGAAAATTGGAAAATGAAGGAGAAGGCATGCAACCTCATGCAATTTTAGGGAAATTTGTTTTTTTTTTTTTGAAAAATTGGAAAATTCAAAACCCCCCCTCTCCCCTCTCTCAAGCCATTTTGACATTTTGGCCAAGGAGGGGGGGGGGCTCTAAAACAGGCATCCATGGAAGAAGAGGGAGGTTGTATGGTAGTGGGCAACCAACTACCATGCAACAGTCTTTAGGAATTGAACCAGGTAACCCATCAATTCCAATTCAAAGAAAAAACCAAGGAAAATATGTTGGTTATGATGAGATATTGCATGAAAAAGATTATGTTTTTGCCTTCAAATTGGTATTTGTTTGCCTGGTTCAGTTGTGGTATTGGTTGTTCGTTCAGTTTTGTTTGCTAACTGCTGAGTTTAGGTAGTTTTGTATGTGCAAAATATCCAAAGGGGAGGGTATTTGAACCCCTCTTGGGCACAAGGCCCAAGCCTCCATGGCTCCTTTAGACTTTTAAATTCTAAATTATTTGTTGAATATGCAAGCCTAGACATGTTATTGGATAGACCTGCACTTTGAAATCCATCTCCCTCCCTTATCCTTTGCCTAGAAATCCTAGATTTTCCCAGAAATTAAAAATTGGGGAGGGAGTTTGAACCCATGACCTTCTGTTTTAGAAACTATTGCCAAAAAACCCACTTTGCCAAAGTTTAAAAAATTAATTTTTGGAGGTGGATGGCTACCCATACACCACCTGGGCACCACCACCACCCCCTCACCACCTCTGCAACACCTCCACCTACAACACCATGCACCATATTTGCCTCCTCCTCCGACTCTCTTCCCACTCTAATCTCCACCTCCTCCATGTCTGCGCACACCTCCATCCCCACTCGCCCTCACAAACCCTGACCCCTTCTCCTCCATGCATGTAGACCTCCCTCCATTTCCCATCTCCTCCCTCACATGCAAAAGCCCCATTCAGCATCCTCTCCTCTCCCCTACTCCCTGCGCCCTCCCTAAACCCCCGCACTCTCTCTCCCTTCCCTCTTCCCTTCACGTCCACGTTCCCAACCACCACTCACCATCACCGTTCCTCCCTTCTCCCTCCACCCTTTTTATGCTCATATCCCCTCGCATCTCCTCTCCCCTTACCTTCTCCCTCCAAACACTTCATGGACAAATTCTCGCAAACCCTTGTCACTCCTCCACCTGCACCCTCCCCTCCACACTCCACCACCACCCAACTTCAAAACATCCCCCATTACCACCACTTCTCCACGCGCCCTCCTCCCTAGATGGCTCCTTTTATGCCTGACTATGGTCATGTGGGAAACCAAAGGCATAGGTTGGGGTGGGTTATTAAAAATGGTTTTAATTTGAAAAAAAATTGTTATATAGTTTGTTGTATAAACTTTTGTTAATTTATTTTTAATTTTTAAATTTAATTTTTGATTTTTGTTATTACTTTTATTATATA
>ML783842.1:601878-615902 GCA_009831015.1 Picea engelmannii
TTTATTATAAAATTAAATAATTTAAATAAATTTCATTTATATATTTAGAACTATATGGTAAATTTAATTCCCCCCCCCCCCTCTCTGAGGGTCCCTGGACAGTTTAATTGCATAACTTCCCCATACGGAGGCCGATTTTCGCCCATGAAGAGTCAAAATGACCGGGGAGAAGTCAGGAATGCATCCATCAAATTCACCTCTATAAATTCAGCCCATATTTTTAGTGGCATGTTCCAGAGCGACAGAGACTCATTCCTGACCCGATAGGCATGCGCTGGAAGGAGGCCTAATTGGGGGCCTCCGAGGCGAAATTGGATCATGTGAGGAAAACCCATTTCAGCTACAAGTATGGAGGCATGTAGAAACCTATCAATTCTAGTGTCCAACCCATAATTTTACACCAAATTCAATTTTTTTCCCTCACCAGTCACCTAGCTGGCACCTTCTGCATACCTTCCTGGGGCATATCTTACTCATCCAAAGTTGGATTTGCATCAAACAAAAGGTAGCAGGCATAGATACAGCATGGGAACAATAAAGAATATTTTTTTGGCTGCTTGGTATAGGGGAAGATCCTCTCAAGGTTCAGGCCCAAGGGGTCTCTTCATTGAAACAAGCCCAAATCGAAGCCATGCTTCAGCCAACTCACAGGGAAACTTATAGGAAGAAAATGGGGGTATAATCAAGTCTGAAAAGTTCTTGAACAATGGTTAAAATGACCAAATACCAAAGTCCCCTTGCCCTCCTAAGCAACTCAACAAATTCCCCAGACCTTGGGGCTTCATCCCGGTGAATCCTATAGCCATGGATGGTCAGGAATTGTCCTCAACCACCTCATATATAGCTGCAAAACATGGAAGAAGTCAAAGAGCCTTTGGGATGGCACAAATCCCAAGGAAAATGGTGATGTGGCATAATTGGTTTTGTCATTTTATGAAAAACGACTTTTTGTAATATGAAGTCTCACATGATTTTCTTTTTGATATGTATACATTGTAATTAAGAGGTCAAATAAGACTTGATTTGATCCCTTTAGGATAAGATTCCCTTTTGGATAAGATCTTCTTTTAGGATAAGGTTACTTTTTGCAAAAAGACAAAAATAGTTTAGGGTTGGTCCACTTGTCACTTTTCCAAAAGTGACAAGTGTCTTCTGACCTAACCCTAAGCCTTCACCTCTCCTTTATAAATAAGAGGGTTGGCATTGTAAAAATGGAGGATGAATATAGTAACAAAGCTCTACTAAAATTTTCCAAGACTCTTTGTGTGTGTGATACTTGTTAGATTTTAGTTGTTAAATGTGTGATTTGTTGGTTAAGGGTTGAGGGGTAGGCATAAATTCTTGTTATGTTAGTTATCTCCAGGAGGGAATGGTTAGCTAGGTGTGTGTTGTTTCTTCCTTGGGTTTAACTTGCTTACTTTTATCTTCTAACAGGTTGGTTTAACTTGTTTGATGTATTTTAGTGAAGATTTTTTGAAGTACTCAATTATTTTCAGCCTTAGGTAGTGGCTAGGAGTCCTAGGGCCCCTTAGGACAGCCCTCAAATAGGCCCCTTAGTTGGTTTTTCATACTTGTTTGATTTATCTTTTCATTTATGTATATTTCTGTTATGTTTTCTTACTATTAACCTTGTTGTCCCAAATAGGAAAATTGGTCATTTTGGTCAATTTCCCCCCACGAGACAGGCATCTTAGTTTTTTGTTATATAGTTTTTATGTGCAAATTTCTGTTATATTGAATTCAGTTTTTTCATACATAAATACTAGAATTTCATTGTTTGCCTGCAAGGACATAACCAGTCACCTATTATGCCTCTCCTAAGCAGTTGGGGGCCTCCTAAAGACCTGTTTGAGGGAAAGGGGCCAGCAGGGCAGTGAAGAAAAACATCCATTTTGATTGGTAAATCTATCCAATCATTATCATATTCACTTTACACATCACTTGCACTCATTCCAAAAATTTTGGCATACATACCAATGTTGATATGCTTAATTTGTGTATATAGCTTGAGTAGTATACTTGTGAATTTATGTTAAAAAATCTGATCTATGCTTGCATAGATAATCATCACACTTTCTATATTTCAAACACTAAAATTCCAATCCCCATACAAGGAGTTAGTTGGGGCTTTCATGCACATGGTGGCTTTACCGCTCGCAAAGATCCTCAACCCATTCCTTTGGCTTGAATGGTGTAATTGTTATTTGTAATTATCTAATCTTTCCATATTTCCATTCTATCTTTTTTCACTCACTAATATATAGGTGGCTTCCCCTAAAGGGGCCATACAAAATCGACAAGCTAAATAAACGCAAAAATCCACAAAATATTTGAAAACAATTCAGGGGTCCGCCCCATACACTCAAAACGAACTTATATTATTTAGTTATATACATACACATATTATTTAGCCGTGACATATACATCACCTACCTATTTACTTGTTTTTTGTATATAATTTTTAGATAGATTTTAAATTCAGTAACCAAGAGGCATGCTTGTGAAAGAAAAATGTGACCTCGCCACATGGATGGCCTAGTATTTCATTTCAACCAATTTCAGTTTTGTAGGACACTGAGTGTCAAAGCCAGGGTGTCTTCATCAGGAGCCCCTAGGAATTTTTCTAGTTAGTACAAGTTGAGTGGTCTCTCCTTAGTACCACACGGTCAAGGATTTTATTATCTTAGCTTGGTTGGAATACTACTTTGCTTGGGTAAGGTCAGCTAAAACTCCCTAAAGGGGGGTCTTGGGCCTCTTCCTTTTCACAAGTATCCTTCTTCAATCCAAGCGGCTATAAGAGCCCGAAAGAGCTAGTGACAAGAAGTGTCTAATCCAAGCTTCTTTGAACTACATGGGGCACACTTCAACCTAACCATCATGGTATACTAGGACTACTCTTCTTATACTGGCACATTAGGTTCTAAATATAAAGAAGCAATTTGTACCTTTTGTGTATGTGGCACATTATGGAGATCAAAGAATTGCTCCATCTGAAGTATCCATGCGATTGGGTCCTTGCCATCAAACTTCCTCATATCAATCTTAGGAACATGGTTGGTCTTCAAACCAAAGTTGGAGTTTCTCCATTCTTGATTCACCTTCCTTCTGTCCTCATCATGAATTTCATGGGATGCATTTTCACTTTTAGGTGTCTTCTCTATTACAAAATTTTTCAATACTTCCATGATCTCCCCTTTTAAACCATCCATCTTAGTATCCAACATAGCTTCCATTGAATCCATATTCTTTTGTAGTTCATTTATGTCCCTACGCATTTCTTTACCTTCATCAAGAGTCCAAGTAAGATTTTATCGAGGCTTATTTGGTGTAGAAGTTCCCTTTTTTGGTGGCATGTTGGCCAAGTATCACTTTTGAACCTTGATTTTGAGGTGGTTCTGCTAGACAATATTTCTTCTGTTGTATCTCTCAAGTTTCAGCCCTTCTGGGTATGAAACTTTATTTTATGTAGTTCTCTGATATTTCTTCTCTGTGATGCCACAATTCTGATCAAAATTGGATGTGCCAAGTAGAATTTACGGTAACTTCCCCACAACTTGCCAATTTTTGGCCTTTCCAGGAGGTCTCATTTTTATAGCGTGCCCAGCACAAAATAATTAATATAAAATTCTAAAAATCACAACAGAAATACTACAGACTGTCCATGATCCAATGAAACTAGTCCCACTCAATTTGGATACTCTAGGAAGAAGTTATGATTGTTTTACCTAGAACACCTTCTTGAGACTTGTCAATAGGACTAGTCAAATACCCTATATTACATAGGGTGTATCTACAAATTTAAGATGAACCAAAGGCTGAATTTTTTACCACAGATACCTTACTTATTTTTGTAAATAGCCTCTAGATTTTAGGGTCTGAAACGTTACAGAAAGGATTTTATAGCGAAAATTATGCAATGACTCGGTTTAGGATGATTCCAGAACCCTATCATGTACAGGATGTATCTCTTAAAGTATAATATCTCAGGAGCTAAATTTTGAACCCAATGTACCCTGATCTGCCTACTAAATATCCTACAATCCATTCCTTCTGAAACATTGTAGCAAAAAAGTTATAGTGAAAATTCCAAGGTGTCTCAGATGTAGCAGCGAAACCCCAAGACCTTGAGCTCTAATACCATATGTTATGAACCAAATATCAATATAGCATAGAAAAACCTCAGAAAAAGTAATCATTGCCTTGAAAAAGAGATAATTTTAGATAATAAGCCTCTTTGAGGGGGCAACCTCCTTTTACCCCACTTAAATGTTCAAGCACAAGATGATTCAAAATGAAAATGTCTCCTTGGTATATATAGGAGACTAGGAGGTATAATTACAACTAATGGCCTAAAGCTGACATAAATAAAATCACATTACTAATATAATATGCCCCAATTAAGGGGTAATGAGCCAATATTAGGGCTTAACATTGGCACAATTCTGGGATGTGTTTACCTGATCGGGATAACCTTTAAAATAGTGTGGTGACCAAGGCATGTGATAAAAAATATAAATTGACCAATAAAATATTTTTAAATCCAACCTTTCGTTAGTCCACCCTTCACCCATGAACCAAAATTTGAATATTGTGAATACTTTCCTTTATATAGTAGTTGTAACAGCTTGTAACAAGGTTGTTCATGCCCTTTTACAACCTCCTTTTGATTTAACAATATGTTGGGATCACTTCCCGGGTCACCCCAGGGGGTATCAAGCTATTATGGGCTTGTTTCCTTGTATTGAAAGCTTCAAAAAAAAATATTTTTGCAATTTACAGCCATTTAAAAGAACTTGGTTTTATCTTTTAAGATCACTTTTCACCCTTGTTTCACACCTTTTTACTTGAGGCATCCATTGTTTAATCACCCAGGACACCGGTTTACCCCAGGGACCCATTCTGGGCCATTTTCCAACACTTTAAGGGAGTGAACAACTAATTGTTCTCTTTATCAGTTCGCTATCCAAAAAATCAATGAGCTTATTTTCATCCTATTTTTCAGAATTTTCACCCCCCATGCCATTTTGGCCATCCAGGAACATGAGGGAGGACAACACCCAGGGTGGGTGGTCCTGAGAATGACTTGTTGTAAGTATTTCACCTCTATTTTTTCCCCTTCATTACTGCCTTAGGAGAAGGACCACCTGAGGTGCAGGTAGTGTTACAACCCTAAATTGCACCACACATTCTTACTTGGCATCAGGCCAACTCATATCCCTTCTTTTCCAAAAACTACTGAGCAACTCTTCTAAAAACTCCATTTTTAAAGGTACACGCTAGCTGGCCCACTACAGCCCGCGTGTACATAAAAGTAAACTATAGCATGCCCACTACAGCCTGCGTTTACCCTCAAAATCACAAAAATAGGAAAGTTGTTGATGGGACAAAAAGTTATGGGTCAGTTAACTGAAACTCTCGGCAATGCATGGCCGAGAGTTCATCCAAAACCCTAGCTCCTTCTAGCCTATAAAAGAAGGGGTAGGGGTACTATTTGGAGGAGGAAAAATTATAGCGAAGAAACTCTGCCCATTTGCCAAATCCATTTGTCCCAACCCTTTAGCCTTTCCTCAAGCCTAAGGAGAATTAATGCAAAGCAGTTGGAGGACAAAGAAGAGGAGGAGCCCAGGATCAGGATCAAGGAGTGGTGGCCGGTCTCGACTTTGATTGTAAGTTGATTCATTTTGAAAATAATAAAAGAATACTTTTCCTGTCCCAATGCATGAGTTATCCATGATTTGTGTAATTTATGCTTAATTTCTAACCCTCAAGTAGAAAAATAGCATGCATGCGTAGTGTTTTGTCTTGATTGCAGGTTAACTTTGGAAGGAGCAGCACAAGTAAGCAGGCAAAGCGCAACGAAGGATCTACACCAAACATCAGTAAAAAGGTTAGTAGTTCCTTTCCATGCATGTGTCTTGAAAGAGGGGTTTAAGTTTTGGGGTGGTAGGTTAAAAGGTCTTTTCTTTAAGGTCAAAATATGCATGCAAATCTGACCCTAGTTTGCTAGTCCGTAGGGTATTATTTCCCAACAACAAAATTGGCGACTCCACTGGGGATCTACTCTTTAGGGTTTCCGGATTTAGTTGAGGTTTTTGGGTAGTTTAAAGGATTAGATTTTCTATTTCTTTGTTTTTTTGTTTTCTATTAGGTCAGAGCTAGTAGGGAACCTGGTTTTTTATACCAGTTTTTCCTTGATTGTTGCTTGACGATAATTATCGGGACACACAGAGGTACACGCAGCCTGAAGAAGGCTTGCACGCGTGTAACCCGCACCCTAACCTTCTACAGCACGCGTGTGAACGCTTTCTGTAGAGATTCCAGTAGTGTGTAGGAGTCAGAGAGCTTAAGAGGCAGTCCCCTCTTCCCTGTCAAAATCATACATTCTCAGGGGGCTTTCTGGATCCTGTCTGAGTCTTGCTGGTTTACAGTCTTGTCTCAGTCTGCTTTATTGCGTTTGTTATTTCTTGCAATTATTTTTCTTTTCTGTTAAAGAAGAAGCATCCAAGCCTTTTGGAGACCCTGGTTGTCAATACTAGAGGCCTCTTCCAGGTCTGGGCTGCCTGTGTTTAGTTTTTTCTTAGAGTTTATACATACACGCAGCCTGTGCAAGTGCAGCTCGCAGGTACCCGCGCGCTGTTAGAGCTCAGCACACGTTTGCACGCGTGCTGTTTCAGTGACAATAGCGGGCTTGACTAGGTACTTTTCAATCAGGGTGGGGGCAGTCATCCCTTCCTATGGTGAGAAGTGTTCATCTTAGGAGTTTGAGTCTAGGGTTGCACAGTCAGTAGTTTAGGGCCTCTTACCCTTAGCCTGCTTTTTCTTATAGACAAAATAAATAAATAAATAAATTGTTTTATGGTTTTTAGACAAACGTAAGAATCGTTGTTTTCTTGATTGCCATTGAGTGTATTTACTTCGATTCTTTGTGATCTGCACTTTAAGCAAGGATTTTGTCTTGTTTTCTTGGTTTTGTGCTTGTCGGCATTTTCCCTTTGTTGCTTCATTTAGCACTTAAATAAATAAAAAAAATTATCTCTTTTTCATTTTCTTCTTTCTTTGAAGATTGTGTTTCTGCATCAATAGCTAGGGAGAAGTCTTTTTGTTCATAAGTTTTTGTGGTGCATTTAGAGCATAAGTAGCTTGTAGTCGAGCAAAAGTTCCTTTATTTTTGTTGCATGAAATCTTAGAAAAATTGAAAAGAAAAAGAAGTCTTTCTTTGTGAAAAGTTGTTGATTTTTGCATTTTTGTAAAAGTTTTTGTTTCCAACATTTCTCATTCGTTTTTGCTTTGAGTATTTACACATCATCAGTATCACCTTCATATCATGTGATGTAGAAAATACCATAAAATAAATGCTAATTTAAAATCTATTAGACTTTTTTGTTTGTAGGGTTCATACACTAGTTCAGGACTAAGGCCTTGGATTAGGTTGGAGAGGAAACTCTCCAAGGCCACTCAAACTCAAACATTGGAGTCTGTGATAGGGAGTGTAGAAGTCCAGTTACGTGGAAGTTATCTGGGACCCCCCTCTAACACAGGGGCTAAACACGAGATCGCGTAAGGAAAGGTAGCGGAGATAACCCCTCCAAAGTCGGACCAAGCGTAGTGGAGAACACATATCGAGGATTTGTTGAGGGATTCTGTCATTTCCATTTGCCACAGGGCTTCGTGGGTCTCAAAGCCATTTGAGGTCCTCATTTGTCTTCCATACCATTTTATCTTCGGGCTTGATACCCTGCTCATTGTGGTCTACCCGACTATCGACTGTACCCGCCTGGTGACTGTTCGCGTGCTGGCAAACTAGTTGCCAATATTTTTATGGACATACACAGGTGATTGCAGGGGTATACCGCAGTACCTAGGGCAGACATCAGGCCATGCTTTACAGAGTATACCCAGAGGGTGCTTCCGTATTCGAGTTTCACTTGCACTGGTAAGTTGCTCTAGTGTTGGCTGTTGTAACTGTTCTTCCAACTAGTTTAGTGTTTGCCTTATTTACCTCTTAGGGGCTTATTTTTTAGTGTGTGTTACTGTTTACACGTGTAGAATAACTTAGCATGTCTTGGATATTCTCACACAGTGGAGGATCCCGAGCTCCACCGGTCATGAAGGCTTCAGGGCCTGCCGCCATTTATACTGGAGCCACCCCCGCCACCATTAAGGCGGAAGCTAGACCAACGAGGGTCTTTCGAAGAAACTGGGTTATAAACCATTGAGCCCGAACAACTCACAGAGGAATCAACCGCCAATATTGGCTCGGTTGAAACCCCAACCACTGATACTTGGCCATCGGTCAGTGTACCAATCCTATTTTATGAACGCCTGTCAGTGCCTCACATACCTATGGCAACAAACGCTATTACTTCCTATGGGAATTCTTCTATTCCCATCACCGTTGTCACCACAGGAGAAGCATCTCCTAACTTGCCATCGTTGGTCCAAGCCACTATGGTCTCGGCTGCAACTACGTCACACAGTGGACCGTCCCCATCTATCACGGTGGCCACACCTCCCTTCACACCTAGTGCGACAGGCCCTCCGTTTTCATACAATATGCCTAGTTCGGGTACAAGTCCTGCACTCACTTAATCCACTTTACAGACTTTGGTTCTGGGGGTAGGGATCTCTAATGCTCCTCTGCAAGGTCAACTTGGGGGCATTCCTGTCCCTTTCAACGCTTTTCCTTACATTGGAGGTCATATCTCTCCTTCATCCCCTTCGCTTGGTAGTCTGCATCAGCAGTCCGCCGGGCAGCCTGCCCACACAAGTTCACTTGGAGCCGGGAGTCAAGGAACACCTGTACAAACTCTACCAGTAGGTTTGTCACCATTTGTTTGGAACGGGACGTTTGGTAACAACACTTTCACATCCACTACTTTCCCATCTAGGGGCACTCCCATTTTTGGACAGTCTACTTCAGTGCAGGGTACTATTCCTGTGTCGGGGGCACATATACCAGGACCTTGGAACTCAGAACAAGGATCCGTTCCTTCCTCTGGAATGATGTTCTAGGGTAATTCTTTCCACAGTCAATGGAACCCTGGACAGACCTCTATGCCTCTCCCAGCAGGACTGACATGGGGTAATCCTTCCCAAAGTCCTTCAAACACAATGAATGCCCAACATCCTATGTCCTTCATGGGGAATCAGCCAATGATGTCTCCACAAATGCAAAATCCTTACACTGTTCAGGGCCATGGTTTCTACCAGTATCCGGGCCAGCAGCCAAACTTTTCCTGGCAACCTGGTGCCAGTCAAACTCCAGGACCCTTTTTCCCAGGCTATCAGCAACAACCCAAACTACCATTCTTGGCAATGTTACACTTGCCAGATTTGACAAGGTTGTTAAATGATCCTATGTGTCACGATCCACATTGGCCTCCTATGCCAACAAAGTTTCCTTCGGACATTCCAAAGTTTGAGGCCAAGCCTAACGAAGATCCAGGTGATCACATGACTACTTTCCATCTTTGGTGTTCATCTAACTCATTGAAAGATGATTTCGTCCAGTTGCGATTCTTTCAACACACTCTTATCGGGAGTGCCGCAAAATGGTACATAGAGCTTGATCACTCACGATACTCTTCTTTTGGCGAACTGGTGATGGCCTTCCTTAACCATTTCCAGTTACCTGTGAGATACGACGCCGGCATAGAGTTGCTAGCCAATTTCGAACAGACAACAGCAGACCATATCTCTGATCATATCCGAGAGTGGAGATGCCGAAAGAGTCTAATCAAAGTACTAGTCCCACCATCATTCCTGCTAGAGTGGTTCCTTAAGTCTTTAGTCCCACAATTATCCAAAGACGTCGCGACTTCAGGAGTTTTCTCCGAAGAAGATGCCATCATGAGGGCTCAACAGTTTGAGCTTATCTATTCTCAGTCTGGTTTATTATACAACATCCTGTCGGATGCTCCATGATCGATACTGGATAAAACTAGACAGAGAGCCGGACCACATGCCAATGGTATCGTTGGTTCGCCACAAACCAAGGTCGTTGAGCAATTGTCAAAGAAATTGCAACAGTTATCTATACAACACTCAGTGGCCAGCCAGACTACTGCTTTGGCTGCTCCTCCTACCCAAACGTCGGAAGTACAATCCATGCAGACGACTAACCCAAAGGCCCCCCAACAGCCTGAAGGGAAGGAAAAACAACAAAAGAAGGGAAAGGGAGAGAAAAATCCACTGATAATGCTGGCGAGGGAACCACGAAAAAACAGAAGGCGAGGTATCCGTGCAACTTGTGTGCGGAAGACCACCCGACCCATCTTTGTCCTCGACTTGTAGAGGCCCAAAATTTTGTCACACAGCAACAACAAACTGTGTTGACTAATCCCTTTTAGCATGGGAAAATTTTAACTCAAGCCTCTACAAGTGCCGAAGGGGGTAGCTAGGAAACCTGCCCTCCTCCAAACAATTCCTCATCCACAAATGTATATATGGTTAGGGGTGATGCTTTAATAACAACTAGAGCGCACGACTATAGTAAACCAAGCGCCTCCTAGAAGGGCAAAGAAACCAAAATCCCATCTCTTCCTCTACAGATTGAGAAGACGTTGGGAGAAATGATGACATGCATTCCAAAGGGTGCATTTAAGAAATATTCTCATAACCCAAATGCAAGGGCTGCCCAGAATTACTTTGTGGTGGAATATTTATCACAAACCCCTTATGCTATGTCCGCTTTGGAGGTCCTCCAAAGTTTCCCTGCTCAGCGGAAAGCCTTGCTAACTGCTTTAGGCTCTACTGAGACTTGTAACCCGGGTACCATTGTGCTAGATACAACCGACTTAAAACCTCGTCTACCTTACCACGTAGCGTTTCAGATAGTAGTGGATCATCCCACGAAAACTTTTACACGCAATATCTTTCATATGGTGGTCAACAAGGGTGCCTCGACGTGCGTTATGTCATTAGCATGTTGGAAGGCCATTGGCCAGCCTGCTTTGTCTCCATCACCTACTCTCCTCACTGCATTCGATGGTCATTCTTTCTGACCACATGGCATCATTCCTTCTTTCCCTATGTAGTTAGGAGGGAAGACCATGTGCGTTGAAGTAGAGGTAGTCGACGCTCCCCTCGACTATAACCTCTTGTTAGGTTGGATTTGGACTTATGCTATGCAAGATGTGGTCGCTACTGTTTTTCGAGTCTTGTTATTTCCACACGAAGGCTGGATAGTGACCATCGACCAATTGTCCTTCTCTAGGCCTAACCCAGCTTTGGGGGCATCCACGGTTCCCATGATTGATAATCCTCAAGCTGGTGTCGTTAACGTAGGAGTTGGTTTGTGCCCATATTTTATGGGTACTTTCGATTACCCACCTCCTCATGACGATGTCAAGTTTATATCGAATCACCACAAGGCTGATATTTTTCATGTTTCGTCATTCTGCACGACTTACTTTTAGGATCCATGGATTCTTCCTTCCCCATCAGCCACGATGGATGAGACAGGGCACTCTGGCATGTCCATACCCTTGTCAGCCGCTAAAGTAGCATACTCTTTAGTCCAACAAGCTTCAACCACTCCTGATCTGATTCCAGCACAAGAGTTGGATCCACCTCTAGAGCCTATCTGGGCTCAGGGTTCTCTTGCCAACATCGATTCGTTAGACTTGGTCTTGCCTTCGGATGAAGCAGTAATCAAAGCAATGACTAGTTCGGACAAACCTTGGGAAGATCTTCATCACAGATCATATTTTCTCCTAGAGTTACACCGAATCGAGGCAGGAGAATTCACTATCACCATGACGGGAGATCAGTCGTGTCCTATTAACTTCTTATCTACACAGGCAATTTATGCTGAGGGCAATATGGCGACTATCGCTGAAACTATACCTATCAATATCTCCTGAAACTATGGCATTGTGGAGAATGTCTTCGTCTAAGTGGATTGCTCCCCCGAAGAGACTCAAATTTATACGGATCTTTTCAAATAATTCCGCGACGTTTTTTCCTGGTCTTATGAGGAAATGCCAGGCATCGACCCACAAAGAGTCTATCATGAGCTAACTTTGTTGTTTTTCAAGCTCACTTTGAGATCCGAAAGCAACATCCGGCGAGACTGCATTTATGCTTTTCGATCTCGTCTGGATTAACTGAGAAAAGTAACCATTGTGGAGTCTTCTTTAAGCCCTTTTCAAACTCCTTAAAGATGAAAAGATTGCCAAGTGACCTTGTTTCTTCACACTCGTTAAACTGGTCCAAAAGAACGTTCCTTAAACGGGTCTCCTTTTAAGCCCTTTTCATACCCTTTAAAAATGAAAATATTTCCGAGCGATCTTGTGAACTTTCACGCTCGTTAAATTGAAATTTGAAGTCACATCTATCCAGCGGTAGTTTACCCCTTTTTCGGTCCGGATGGTCAACTGTACGAACAAAGGAATACTCTATTGAATTTCCATTCTTTAGAAGAGTATCCTCAGGTAAGATTTTATTCATTTTTCAGGCCTGAGGGACTAAATCTACGAAAAAGAAACCCCCACGGAGTCCATAGTTAAGATCTTTTCAGACTCCCTAAAATTGAAAAGATCGCCAAGTGACCTTATTCTTTCACACTCATTAAAATGGTCCAAAAGAACATTCCTGATGAAGTCCATAGTTAAGCTTTTTTCAGACTCCTTAAAAGTGAAAAAATAGCCGAGTGATCTTGTCCTTTTCACACTCGTTAAAATGGTTTTGAATTGACGTCTAATCGGTGCTAGTTTATCCCTTTTTCCAACCGACTAGACTATTGTCCAAAAAAGGTACCCCATTGGAGTCTCCTTTTATTCTTTTTCAGACTCTCTAAACATGAAAAACCACCGAGCTTACCTTTTCTGGGCTCATTAAACTTACATCGAAGGATGTTACCATTGTGTGTTCTATCAACCACATTTGCATACCTTACCCATCAGCCTTGTAACAGTTAGCTTCTGCGTCTTAACACCTTTGGCCGCTAGAGGATTTTTCCTGAGTATCATTTCAACAGAACATCAATCTTGTCCTTGTGCCTCGAGCTTGTATGTTTGCAGTACTTGTTCCTCCATTGTAACGTAAAATTCCTTTATTCTTTTTCAAAAACTATCAAAAAGAAAAAAAAAATCAAATATACCCCAAAAAGAGGATGGGAAAAGTATTTTCTTTATTGGCAGCATAATGAGTCGCCCTTGGATAAAACACATCTGTCTTTTTGATCATCAGACTATGGGATGTAGTATGACCTTAGGAAGCTTTGATCGCTATATAGAGTTGTGTCCTCCACCGTTTGGTTACTCTTCCAAACATATGGAGAGTTTGTGTTGCCTCCTGCTTCGTAGACTTATGATTAACAAATATGCTGCCTGAGTCTTATCACTTGTCGTGCTGTTATCCAAGGGAAGTTTTTCACTGAGCCTGAGTCAGCCCCTCTGCAATATGTCTCTTGTCCACATACCCGGCCATCCTGAACGTCCAATCAAGTCCTTGTTCGAAATCACTAAAGCCTTTAGTCTGATCATCAAGATTATCAATTTTGTCCATGCCCGACGAGCCGTCAAAGACCTCTGGGTAATGCAATCGTACACTCATATTACACTCCTACCCGAGTTTTGAATATTTTGAAGTTGTTGCTCGAGCTCTGAAGTCCTCATCTCTAGCCATCAGACCTTATCAGCTTCTACGAAGATGGATACTTTGCATGTATATCTTTTTGATTTCGAGATGTAGATCCACTGTGTATTGTTCGCAGCTACACTTTATATAGTTATATGACATGGATCTACAGTGTATTTTATTGGTAGCCATGTGTTCTATTTTATCCCGAGCATAGGTATGCCCGCCTCGGTGAGACATTTGTTATTTTGTAGATGGCACCTCTTGATTCCTAATTCTTGGGCTCACTCATTCAGCATCTCAGTACAGATTGGTAAAAGATTGGTAATGTATTTCGGCCATCAGATGCTCTTCTGACCTCACACATTAGGGGGCATCTATTATAACCCTAAATTGCACCACACATGCTTACCTGGCATCAGGCCAACTCATATCCCTTCTTT
>ML783842.1:616017-628939 GCA_009831015.1 Picea engelmannii
GAAGAAACTCTGCCCATTTGCCAAATCCATTTGTCCCAACCCTTTAGCCTTTCCTCAAGCCTAAGGAGAATTAACGCAAAGCAGTTGGAGGACAAAGAAGAGGAGGAGCCCAGGATTAGGATCAAGGAGCGGTGGTCGGTCTCAACTTTGATTGTAAGTTGATTCATTTTGAAAATAATAAAAGAATACTTTTCCCGTCCCAATGCATGAATTATCCATGATTTGTGTAATTTATGCTTAATTTCTAACCCTCAAGTAGAAAAATAGCATGCATGCGTAGTGTTTTGTCTTGATTGCAGGTTAACTTTGGAAGGAGCAGCGCAAGTAACTGGGCAAAGCGCAACAGATGATCTACACCAAACATCATTAAAAAGGTTAGTAGTTCCTTTCCATGCATGTGTCTTGAAAGAGGGGTTTAAGTTTTGGGGTGGTAGGTTAAAAGGTCATTTCTTTAAGGTCAAAATCTGCATGCAAATCTGACCCTAGTTTGCTAGTCCGTAGGGTATTATTTCCCAACAACAGGTAGTCTCTACCTCGTGTCGAGCTATCAAAGAGACTGTAACCAGCTTCATAGCCGGATAGGTTGGATCTGCCCGAATGAACAAATTTTTCTTATAAAAGGTGGCTAGATATAACTTAAGGTTTTGGGCATGAGAGGAGTAGTCATAACTTCGATATAGGACATAAAAAATTCAAGAGGAATGTGTCCTAATATTCACTAGCCAAGAAACCAAAGTTAGGCAAGATAGAAGGTGGTATGTTCTTCATTTGAACCATGCCATCTGACTCTTGGATAATAAGTTCAAATGTAACATATTTTTTCAAGTTAGAACCTTCTCCTTCATTAGCTATGTTTAACAAATATTTTATCCAAAACACCATAGATTCTATATAATCAACAAAGAAGTTAGGCTCTTGAATATAATTCTCTTGATAATATAAATCTTCTTGCCTACGAACATATTTTATGGTTGGAGAGATTATGACAACATGTGATGTGTTATCACATATGTTGTAGTTTAGGCAAAGCCCGATCCAATCCACAAGATGGTGACATATAGGAAACTACCTACCCATTGTCACCTCAGATAGGTATTCTCGTCACTTTAGAGGTGAAGTGATCACCTCAAGGGGGGAATCTCAGGTGACCCTAGGGCATAAGTGAGATGGAAATTTGTAACATCCTCAATCATCTAGGTTAGGCCATGCTGCTCCAAATAATGCTCTGATACCATTTTAAGAATTTATATGCATGCATATATAATGAAAATTAACAATTATAACATTGTTTTCATGCCACTCTTCATGCGTAATAACATTAAAACATACAGACAACATATTCTAACCATACACAAATTAATGCGAAAATAATGATAAGCCTACACATACAACATATATGATATATCTAGGCATTACTCATCAATTATAAAACATGTACAATTACACAACATACATTCAACAGAGATTTGGTACTTATCTTTCAATACATGACCACCAACTACATGCATACCTTCCACAAACCTCCCGGCCTTAGACCACAGTGCTTATCATGCTCAGCAATGGGTCACCCCGAGTTGGGACTAAACTCCATTGGGTAAAGGATTCCTAGGTTTGGCAAGGGAAACAGAAAATTTTCACAGGTCACCAAGAAGGATTATTCCCCAGGAGCTAGCTCACACTAACAACCTATAGCCTCTCATTCCCCACATGCTTGCCCCACCCCAAGAAGTGTGCCCCTTCTTTTCTCAATAGTCCTTTGACTGCCCCACTTCCCTTCGAGGGCTTCAACAACAAGTCAGACAGGAATTCTCCGAGCACTATGGCTCCATTTGGGATCCCTTAGGGAAATCAATTCCCCAACAACCTCTCTCACCTGGAGAGAGTTTCTTGCAGGCCTGACAACTTACTTCTTCAGTCCAAGGGCCTGACAACCTGCCTCTTCAAACCATAGGCCTGACAACCTACTTCTTCAAACCACAGGCCTAACAACCTGCTTCTTCATTCCAACTTCTAAGTCAGTTCCAGTAAGGTGAAGGAAAAAACAAGGCTTAGTAAAGATCAAATGATGGCAACAAGCCACACTCAGTCAAGGAACTTCGTGGGCTGCAACACCCAATAGTTAAGACACAACATAGGTCAGGAAATTATAGGGTGTGTTGGCTTCACAGGAGACACACATGATAACTCAAGTAAGATGACTGGTTCCCAAGGTGCGTGATAGATGCAAAGGTCAATGATGGAGAAAAAGGTTCACTATGTGAATTAATGGTGAATCGGGAATGATGGCCAATTTGCAAGAATCATGAGGGTCGTAAGGATGGCGAGACTGGCCAAGGACGCGAGAATCGGGAGTGGTGTGAGAATCGGAAGCGAACCCCCCAACAAGCTGGCTTTCCTAACTATAACTTCATGTGCCCAGGTCGACACTTGTCTTCCTGCAATTGCATGAGTTCCACTTAGCACTCGTTCCTTTTCCCAGGAACTTAGGAAAACACAGATCATGTCCACCTTAGCCTTTAGCAAATAATAATAAAATATTATTCCCTTAGAGGTAATATATATAGCTTAGCCCCTAGGCCTAGACACTTAGCGCCCTCCCTTACCCTACCTATTGGAGCTTAGTCTCCCATAAATCTTTCTTTAAGATTGGTCTACACGTAGCAGTGTAATTTTATTAATGATATTTGCATTTACATTTACATTTACAAAAATTAGGCTCATGGCCTTAAGCATCTAGGCTCTCTGGCCTAATAAACATACAGTCTTTAACTTATAAAAAATTGGCTCACCGGCCTATAAACATAATTACAATTCAAGAGGGGCTCGGCCTTGGGGTGTTACAATCCCCTCCCCTTATTTTTTCACTATCCTCAATGCAACTTACTTACACAACAACAACAAGATTTCCAAAATCTTAAAAAAAATGCAGGTATTCTTCGCATCTTCATGCTCCCATGTTACATCCTCAGCATCGTATAAGGTCCACTAGACTTTTACAAGCCCTATGGATCGATTCCGGATGCACCTGAAAAATGATTTTCTTCTCCACCTGAATCACATTCCAATCAATAACATGATTAGCATCAGGTATATATTTCTTAAGTAATGACACGTGAAATACATTATGTATATACATGCATGCAGGCATTGCAAGTTTATATGCTATTGGACCAATCCTCTCTAGTATTTTAAACGACCCACAATATCAAGCTGCCAACTTTGAACAATTCCCAACTTTAGGGAGCTTCTATTGGCCTTCACTCTTAGGAATACATGATCCCCTACTTTAAATTCCCTGTGAGTTTTGTTCTTATCAACACAAATTTTCTGCCTGTCTTGGGAAACCTTCAAATTATGCTTAATCTTCAACATATTTTCTTCCATTTCCTTGAGAAGCTTTGGCCCAACCACTACCCTATCTGTTGGATTGTCCCAACTTACTAGGGTGTTGCACTTTCTTCCATAAAGTGCTTCAAACAGGCTAATCTTTAGTGATGCTTGATACCCATTGTTGTAGGCAAATTCTACCAAGTGTAGATAATCTTGCCATTTAGATGGTTTTTCCATCACATACATCCTTAGCATGCCCTCAATCACTTGGTTCACCCTCTTTTTTTCCCATCCGAATCAGGATGATATGTTGTGTTGAAGTTCAGATTTGTTTCGAACCCCTTGAATAACCCCTTCCAAAAATTTGAAGTAAACTTTGGGTCTCTGTCAGACACAATTGTCTTGGGTATGTCATGCAAGCATGCTACTTCCCTCATATAAATATCAACAACATTATTTTCCTTATGAGTAGTCTTCATAGGAATGAAATGGGCAGCTTTAGTAAGCTTTTCCACCACCACCATGATTGCATCATGATGCTTGCTTGTTCTGGGAGATCCTATGATGAAATCCATTGTTACAACTTCCCATTTCCACTTAGGAATGGGTAATGGTTGCAGTAAACTAGCTCAGTGTCTATGCTTAGCCCTTACCCTTTGACATTCCAAACATTTGGCAATAAAATCAGCAATCTTCCTCTTCATGTCTGGCCAATAATATTGGCTTTTGACTGCTGAAATTCTTTTCTCATATCCTGGGTGTCCTGCATAAGGCACATTATGCATTTCTTTTAAAATATCACTCCCCAATTCATAATATTTGGGTACATAAACTGTGTTTCTGTATAGGAGGATTTCATCCATTCCCAATTCATAATCCTCAATCTTTTGTTGCATTTTACCTTGTTGAAAGTTTGTTACCAATTCCATGTATTGCAAATCTGATTTTGCATCCTCCACAGTTATGTCTTTCAAATCTGATTGTTACATGCTAATGGTTTTATCATGCAAATAATGCACTCTTTTCTTGAGTTCATCAACCACTTTTTTCTATTTCTCCTTGATATTCTTTATATCAAAGTCATATTCACTAAGAAACTCTAACCATCTGCTTTTCATGTAATTTAGAGTTGGCTGATCAAATAAATATTTCAGACTGTTATGGTCTGTCCTCATCTCAAACCTCTTTCCCATGAGGTAGTGCCTCCACTTCTTCAAAGCATGCGCTATGGCTGCCAACTCCAAATCATGAGTGGCATAGAGCCTTTCATGTTCTTTCAATTTTCTAGACTTGAAACATATCACAAATCCTTTCTGACTAAGGACTCCACCCAGTCCTTCTTTGCATGTGTCTATGAAAACCATGAAATCTTCATTCAGATCTGCAATCCTCAGAATTGGAGCATTGGTTAACAACTGCTTCAATTTCTGGAAGATTCTTTCACATTCTTCTTTCTATTGAAATTTTCCCCCTTCCTTTGGAATGAAGTGATGGGGTGAGCTATTCTTGAAAACCATGCAATGAACCTTTTGTAGTAACTAGCTAGACCCATAAAGGATCTTACTTCTGTCACATTATTTGACGTTGACCATTCTCTAATGGCTTCTATCTTCTCTGGATCCACTTCTATCCCATACTTTGAAATGATATGCCCCAAGTAGTGAATTATTCTTTGATAAAATGAGCACTTGCTCAATTTGGCATAGAGTTGATGCTCTCTTAGCACTTGCAACACCATCCTCAAATTATTATCATGCTCTTCCTCTGACTTGGAATATACAATGATTTCATCCAAAAATACAATGACAAACTTGTCTAAATATTCTCAGAAAGCACCATTCATTAAGCACATGAAAACAGCTGGTGCATTTGACAACCCAAATGACACCACTGTGAACTCATAATGACCATACCTTGTCCTGAAGGTGGTCTCGCTGATATCTTCCTCTTTAATACTTACCTGATGGTATCCTGACCTGAGATCTATCTTTGAAACTATCTTGTCATCCTTCAATTGATCAAAGAGATCATCAATCCTTGGTAAGGGATACTTGTTATTTATAGTCAATTTTTTGAATTGTTGAAAGTCTATGCACAATATCAATGTCCCATCTTTCTTCTTCATGAAAAATACTGGGGCACCTCCAATGTGACACACTTGGGCGTATATACCCCTCTTTAGAAGTTCTTCAAGTTGCATTTGTAACTCCTTCAGTTATGGTGTACTCATTCTGTAAGGAGTCTTTGACACTGGAGCTGCTCCAAGCATTAAATTTATAGACAAATCAATATCTATTTTTGGGGGTAGTCCTAGTTCCTCCTTGAACACATGTTCAAAGTCTTCCAAGACTGCATGGTCCTCCATAAGGGGCACCTTATCCTTAGATGCTTCCTCCATATGAGCTGCAAATATTTGACAAACTTTCCTGTAGCATTTCTTCATTTGCATTGATGAACTTTCTCTGATTTTCACTGCCGTAGGAATTCTTTGGTTTGTTCTCTTATTTCCTTCCTCATCTAGGAAATTGAATGCCTTTTTAAGACAGTCTAAGATGGCATGATGTTGGTCTCACGAATCCATACCAATTAGGAAGTCATAAGAACCTAAAGGCAACATGTTCAAATCTTCCCTTGTGCTTAGTCCATTCATGTCCACAAGACATGTCGCATGACTTAACCATCTCATTGAAATTTCTTTTGGCTCCAATAGCCAGCTACACCAACCAATATTTTCCATGCTTTCTTCTTGGCAAATGCAAACTTTCCACCATCTTAGGATATATATAACTATGACTAGCTCCTGAATCAATTAAAATAGTAATGGTTTGGTTGTTGATCATACCTTCCACTTCAATCATATGGGATTGATACTGTGCTTTCTTGTTTTCCAAGGCTGCATAGATCCTTGGTACATTTCTTCCCATGTCCCCCACTATTTCAGCTCGCTGAACATTGTGAAAAGCTCTCACTTTGTCACTTTTGTGGGGACAATATCTAAACATATGGTCACCTTTACAACCCCAACATTGAATAGGTGGTTTCCTTGGACTTTGAAAACCTGTCTCAATCGTTTTGGGTTCTCTAGAAGTTGTCTGTTCTTGAGGATTATTTCTGAAGAACGGTGGCTTAATTCCCTTCTTCCTCTGATCCATATTGAATTTCTTCTTGCCTTCCCAAGATTTTTGGAAAGTTGGCCTTGCTTTTTGTTGGTCATATAGGCACTTAGCTCGCGTTATGTGTTAGAAAAACAGGATCACAGAGAAATAAAATAAAACAAATGCATAAATAAAACATAGAAGATATAGAATACAATAGAGACACAAATATACGTGGTTCACCCAGTGTGGGCTACATCCACCAAAGAAATTTCCAGGTCCTTCCTTTATTATTATCTAGCAAATGAAGGGTTACAACTGAAAACACACTCATTGTAACTTCCTCTTCTTTCTCTTATAGTCTCCTCACTCATAATACAATACTCACCATAATAGATAGTCGCAATACATTTCCCTCATAAAAGAGGGTTGCCTTCTAGAGAAAAAAAAACCAGCATTACTTCTACCATCATATTTGAGACCTTATAATGAACGGTCTTGATTTACAATGAAATTACAATATACATTTACAAGGCATTGTTTCTTTAGGGGGCTTCACCCCCGAACCCACGCCGGGGGGATGCTTTCCTCTAGACCCCATAGGGGAGGTAACCCCCCTCTTCGCTCCCCGCACAAATGAGTGTACATTCTTCTGGGGTGTAAAGTCTTCATGGGATATAAACACGACTGAAAATAAAGACCTCTGAATCAAGAAAATACTCTGGTTCCACAACCAACAATCTCCCACTTGGAGACTCATCTCAACAACTCTACCATTGTTGTATACGCTGGACTATGATCCTTCTTGGAACTGGAAAATTTCTCATCTTCACCTTCATTCTTGAGGACCAATTGAAACTGAGAAGGAACTCATTTTCTCCCTGGTTACTCCCTTTGCTAACATGTATGCAGGATTATGGCTAGTGTGTATCTTTTCCAACTTCAAATGCCCATCCTCCAATATGGATCATATGAAATGGTACCTGAGATGTATATTCTTAGTCTTTGAATGTAAGGCTGATTTATTTGCAAGATGAATGGCACTCTCACTGTCACAGTACAACCTGTTATTCTCCTACTTCTTTCCCAATTCCTCCATAAACCTCTGTAACCAAATCATCTCTTTACTAGTGTCTGTATCAACAACATACTATGCCTCTGTTGTTGAAAGTGAAAAAACCTTTTGTAGTTTCTAAATATAACTTACTTTTGTTCCACCTATAGTAAAAACATACCTCGTGGTGCTCCTCCTACTATCTTTATCACCTGTCATATATGAATCAACACATCCCTATAGAATAATGTATGAACCTCCAAAACATAATGCATGAGTAGAAGTACCTCTCAAATACCTAAGAATCCACTTTACTTCCTCCCAATGTTCTTTACTCGGATTGTTCATATACCTACTCACAACTCCCACTGCATGTGTAATATCTGGTCTTTTGCAAACCATCGCATACATCAAGATGCCAACTGTCGATGAATAAGGGACCCTGTACATGTATTCTATCTCCTCCTATGTCTTGGGACACATTTCCTTAGTTAATTTGAAATGGCTAGACAAAGGTGTACTAACTGGTTTTTCATTCTGCATTCTAAACCTCTCCAACACCTTCTCTATGTACTCACCCTGAGAGAATGTCAATTTGCAATTTTTCCTATCTCTTGTTATTCTCATACCAATGATTTTCTTTGCAGCACCCAAATCCTTCATTGCAAATGAATTATCTAATTTCTTCTTGAGAACATTTATATCCTACATATTAGACCCTACAACAAGCATGTGATCTACATACAATAGAAAGATATTATAGCTTCCATTTTCTAGCCTTTTAAAACAAACACAGTGATCAGAATGACATCTACTATAACTGTGTTCTGTCATAAACCTATCAAACTTCAAATACCACTGCCTTGGAGATTTCTTTAGGTCATACAAGCTCTTCTTCAACCTGCATACCAAATTCTCCTTCCCTTTGACCTCATACCCTTGCGGTTGCTGCATATAAATCTCTTCCTCCAAATTCCCATGGAGAAAAGTTGTTTTTACATCTAACTATTCAAGATGCAAATCCTCTATTGCCACAAGACTTAAAATAGTCCTAATTGAAGTCATTTTAACAACAGAAGAAAATATTTCATCAAAATATATACCTTTCTTTTTTGCAAACCCATTTACAACAAGTCTAGCCTTGTACCGCTTTTTGCCTCCATCTTCTTCCTTCAACTTGTAAACCCATTTATTCTATAATTCTCTTTTTCCTGCAAGCAACTAAACCAAATCCCAAGTCTGGTTATTTACCAGAGAATCCATTTCCTCTTTCATTCCTTGCTCCCACTTCTTTTTAATTTCTACATGCATTGCCTCTTCATAGCATTCTGGTTCACCAGAATCAATCAATAATAAATAATACAATGAAGGAGAGTATCATTCAGGGGGTCTACTTAACCTGGTAGATCTTCTAACAACACCTGCCAGAGTTTGAGGTACCTGATGTTCCTGTTGTTGTTCATTTTGATTTTCTGGTACCTTTAGAGTTTCTTTTTCAGTAATCTCATCAAGCACTGTGTACTTTGGTTTTTCTTTTTCTTGTATCTTTCCCTGCAACTAATATTTGTACATTACCTTCTCATTGAATATGACATCTCTACTCCTAATTATTTTTTGATTTTCATAATCTCATAAGTGATAACCAAAATCATTAACAGCATATCCAATAAAGGTACACTTCTTGGATTTTGCCTCAAGATTTGTTCTATTTTCTTTATCAATATGGAAAAATGCTTCACAACTGAAAGTCTTCAAAAACGAATAGTTTACCTTTTTACCTATCCATGCTTCATATGGAATTCCACCATCCAAAGAGATTGAAGGTCCTTTTTTTATTAACTAAACAAAAATATCTACAACATCTTCTCAGAATTGTAAGGGAAAACCAACATGAATCTCATACTCCTTGCATGCTCCATGATTGTCCTGTTCATCCTTTCTGACACACCATTTTCTTGTGGTGTTCCTGGAACTGTATTCTCTCTACGAATCACATGGTATGAATAGTAATCATCGAACTCCTTGTTGCAATATTCACCTCCATTGTGTGATTTGAGACACTTCAACCTTTTTCTTGTCTCGGTCTCAACCAAAGCTCTCCATTTCTTAAAACTATCAAAAACATCTGATTTTTGTCGAATTCAATAAACCCAAGTTTTTCTAGTTGCATCATCAATAAATGTAACATAGTGATGAGATCCACCAAGAGATGATACCTAAGGTTGTCCCCATACATCAGTATGCACAAGCTCTAACCTTTCATGCTTCTTTTCTTCTCCGACTCTGAGAAATCTGACTCTCTTTTGTTTTCCATAAACAAAATGCTCATAGAAATCTAAATCAATTTGTTTAAGATCCGACAAAAAATTTCTTTTGTGAATTATTTGCATCCCCTTCTCACTCATGTATTCAAGACTATGATGTCAAAGTGTTGTATCCACTCATGTAGAAGCTAAAGAGATACAAGAGTCAATATTACCAATACATAAATACAATGTATCTACCTTCTCTACTTTTTCTATCACCATTGATCCTTTGGTGACCTTCCACACATTATCTACAAATGTGGATATACAACCTTCACTTTCCAACTGCCCTGCTGAAATTATATTTTTCTTTATATCTAGAACATGTCTTACCTCTTTCAACAACCATTGGTTTCCATTCCTTTTCTTTATTTTTACCTTTCCCATTCCAAAACTTTTACATGGTGCATCATCACCCAAATGAACCTGTCCAAAATCACCTTGAACATAATCTATAAAAGGTTTCCTATGGGGTGTGGCATGAAATGAAACCCCTTAATCTAATACCCAAGACTCAGAAATATTATCTACAGAAAGAATCAAAGCATATTGTAACACATCACCTGCTACATTTGCTTCCTGATTTTTCTCTTGTTGTCCATCTCTTTGTTTCTTTGGAGCTCTGCAGTATTTCTTCAGATATCCTTTCTTCCCACAATTCCACTAGGGATTATTTTAGGGGCTAAATTTTTCTCATGGACTAATTTTCCATGGTTTTTCCAAAAGCGAGATTTGCTATTTTAAAAATGATTCACCCAAATTCTATAGGATAAAATTATTTTACCTTAAAAATCGCCAAAATTTTATAAAAACTATATAAATCCTTAGAAATTTGAATATCTTTACAAAAATATCGCCAATCATTTATAGTTGGCATATGAAGGATTAGTAAGATTCACCAAGGTTTCTACATTTTAAAATAAATTTTCATCCTTAAAATCATCCTTGAATTCCACCACTTTATCTTTCCAAATCTGTATTTAGATCTACCCTTCCTAGAATTCTCATGGTTCCCTGGGCCCTTTCATCTATCCTTTTGTCTTCCCCTAGTCTCCATGTTCAACGCATTACCTGATGTCTCACATGTGTTTTTTCATCGCATTTCCTCGCTAAGGATAACACCAACAACATCATCAAATTTTAAAGTATTTGAACCAGAGACATAGTTACTTACAACCATGACCAAGTCGTTCCAGCTTTTTGGCAATGAGCAAAAGATTAAAAGAGCCTTGACCTCATCATCAAAGTCCACTTTTACAGAACTTAGTTGATTAGTAACTGTATTAAATTCATTTAAATGATCTGCAACAAACCCACCTTTTGACATATTCATATTAAATAATATCTTCATTAGAAATACCTTATTGGACGTCGAGGGTTTTTCATACAGTTTAGCCAATGCATTCATAAACTCCTTCGTTGTCTTTTCTTTAAAAATATTAAAAGCCACCAATGCTTCTAGGCTCAACCGTATCGTTCCTAGAGCCTTTATGTCAAGAACCTCCCATCCTTTGTCCTTCATGGTTGTCGGATTCTTTGCTATTCCACCCAATGGTAGGAATAGATCCTTCTGATATAAATAATCTTCCATCCACATCTTCCATAACTGGTAGTTTTGACCTTTAAATTTCTCGACCCTAAACTTTCCATCTTCCGCCATTGCTGCCACTCGAACTAGGAACACTCTTTTCCTACGAGTTACCTTTCGCTCTATTACCAGTTGTTAGAAAAATAGGATCGCGGAGAAATAAAATAAAACAAATGTGGAAATAAAACACAAAATATACACAATACAATAGAGACACAAGTATACGTGGTTCACCCAGTGTGGGATACATCCACCAAAGAAATTGCCAGGTCCTTCCTTTATTATTTTCCAGCAAATGAAGGGATACAACCTACAACACACCCGTTGTAACTTCATCTTCTTTATCTCATAGTCTCCTCACTCAGAATACAATATTCACCATAATACATAGCCACGATACATTTCCCTCATAAAAGAGGGTTGCCTTCTAGGGAAAAAAACCCTAACATAACTTCTAACATCAGATCTATGACCTTATAATGAACAGTCCATATTTACAATAAAATTACAATATAAATTTACAAGGCATTCTTTCCTTCGGGGTCCTGCTTACCCCCGAACCCCATAGGGGGGGTAACCCCCCCCGGGACTCCCCTATGTGGATGAGTGTACATTCTTATGGGGTGTAAAGTCTTCATGGGGTATAAACATGGATGAAAACAAAGACCTCAGAATCAAGAAGATAATCAGGCTCCACAACCAACATTATGATCTCCTCCAATGTTTTTGGATCATCATATTGTATTTTGTCACTGATGGATGATGGAAAATCACTCAAGTACCTTTGAATCTTTACTGTCTCATCCTTGGTGAAAGAGACATACTTCAACAATTCTAAAAATGTTATTTCATATTCATATATTGCCGTACTCCCAAGATTGAGTTCAAAGAACTCTTTCATTTTCTTGTCATAGTACCTCTTAGTCAAGTATTTATTTTCGAAAGACTTCTTGAATTCCCTCCAAGTAACATTTTTCTCTTTAATGTGTTGCACCTACACAATTTTATCCCACCACATGGATGTCTTTCCCTTGAGTTGATAGATGGCAATTCTTCCTTCCGCATGAGAAGAATAATTATGCAATTGAAAATAATTTCTCATGCCCAGAAGCCATGTCTTTGCATATTCATCCTTATTGTGCTACCCATCAAATGTAGGAGGTTTTATTTTGTTCATTTCCTGACGGCAACCGCACTCTCAGCGGGCGGTCACCCCAACCAGGACCCTCTCACTCTATGGCCCGAAGAGTCTAAACTCTTCCAACTCCTCCTCGGGAGTTTTATCACCCACAGTTGTCTCGGGAACCTTCCCTTTTCGAACTCGGGAAGTAGTGTTTCGCGGACTCGCGAACCTTATGCGCACCTTCAGTGCAATATGAAATCTCCTGATCCCGAGCCTCAAAGTTAACGGTCAACGCTCCGGATCTCGGGAATTTTACTGTCGGGATATCGGTGGGTGAGAGGCAGGGAGGTACTTACCTTTCGAAATCCCCGAACCTCGATATGCCGATATACCTCCACGCGGCTCCCCCTGACGTCCGGGTCCCAC
>ML783842.1:635247-671382 GCA_009831015.1 Picea engelmannii
GCTCGGCTTTGAATGCCCGTCCAAACGACGGCGCAACAATCTCCAAAGCATTTCAAAATTGTGCATGCTGGCGCTGTCCAGCTGTAGGTTCTTTCTCCGTGCGCGCTGTCTCGCTTGATGGTGTGTGAATGCTCCTGCATCATTTCCCCTCATAGCTCATCCTCCCCAAACCTCTTATGCTTCCTAACAGGGGATGTACTTGAGTTGGTGTGTGCTCTCTTATTGAATGCCTCAGGGAGTGCTAGTGATTGTGGCTAATACTTCTTGTTCTTCTCTGACTTCTTGATTTTCTTGAGCCACTCTCCTTATCCAATTTATTTTATATTATTTCCAGGCTCTACATCAACTTCACGTTGAATTCTCCCTATTGCTCCCTGGATATCAAGAAATTTTTGTTATCTTCTCGGTGAATTTGGACATCTTTCTGCAAATTTTTAATGATGTTCTTCATGTTCTCTTCTTTATCTATATCTTCTCCATGCCCATTGGAGTTCGATCCTTCAACTCCCAAATAGAAATCCATTCCTCTAGATTCATTCTCTAAACTAAAAGAATATTGTGCCTCCTCCCACCATGGAACAATTCATTTTAGTTCTGACAATCCTTAATTCTGCAAAATGTGCAGTCAATCAATTTTTTGTTAGGATAATAGACTTTAAAAATTTCCCAGAATAAACTAATCGAATTCCATAAAAGCAATATCAGATAACATTTTTTTGTGGGTATTGGTCGATCAAGAACCCCTCGTGCTTCTATCTCCAAGCCCAACTCTGTTCCGCAACAATGTTTTGGGTGCTAACCCATTTTCTCCATCCCTTGGTTCACATGTGACCACGGTTGTGATCCAACACTAATGGTTTGGGTGCTTATCCGGAGCCTTGAAAACATTGGTATCCAAAGATTCGGGGATTTCCAAAGAACTTTCCAAAAAATATCTCAGACTGACGAATTGGCGAACTCGTGAAGTAGGGTGGATCAACGGTCCATGACTACCCAACATCCAATGACTGACACCCACTATGGAACTTCAGGCTTCGGGGCTCTGGAACTTTAGATCTTCGAAGCTTCAGAGCTTCAGAGGATTTCACATCCACACACCCCCAACACTCCTGAACCGCTAATCTCTAAACACTTCCATGTCACCCCCAGTGACGTCATTATGTCACATCACCTTGGTGCTACGAAACTTCAGAAACTTCTTCCTTTCATTCCCTTATGAACAATTTCTTTTGGAGTGTCATGTCTCCAGACTTCACAATATGGCACCATGTGTCCACCATGACCATCAGGGCCCTACCATCCATGCTCGAGAGGAGGCCCACGTGGTGAAATATTAGAAGCGGACATGTGGTCCACTCAAATAGTTGACACATGTCACGTTCTATCAGGTATTTCAATCATCCAAAGGTTCTTAACTCACTAACATGTGGCACACATCCCATGTGTCCATGTCATTTCAAGTGACATTAGCAAGCCATGTCACTTTTTCTCTTTTGCTTCAGGACTTCGGGCTTCTCTTTTGTATGCACCAACACACCCCAATTCTCCCAACCGTCGAACTCCAAATTTGCGAGTCGCCATGGGGTATATGGCTCACAACCACTTGCGCATAGATCCGACGACTATAATCTTTCTTCGGTTGATCCAATGGTTAATACTCTCCCCCCCGGGATTTATGGTGTAGATCCTTTTTGGGACTTCAGAACTTCAGGATTTGGCCCTTTTTTCTCTTATAACCCATAAACCTTGCCGAAGTCACGCATTTTGAAGGACTTGCAGTTTAACCCTCCTGCACCTTCCTCTAGATCTAACGATTGTGAATCATCCTCCTTCTCTAGAACAGATCCTACGGCCCAACGCCATGAATGTTGTGATTTATTTCTCTGTGGCCATTTCTTAAACTTGTTACACCCCTTATGTTTCACAACACAATCCAAGTGTCCTTTCAATGCCCTTTTGGAACTCTGTACATCAAAATTCCTTGGAATTTTACTCTAAAATTCTCATTCGTGGCCCATCTAGGTTCTATGTAGAAACCATGGGCTCTGAACTTGAATTTTTTCCATCTCGACAACAATTCTTTTCCAAAACTTTTACTTCCACTTCCACTAACATGGCCCATCCAGGCTCAGTGTTGAAACCATGGCTCTGATACCATTTTTTAACATCCCTGACCATCCAGGTCGGGCCATGCTACTCCAAATAACTCTTTGATACCATTTTATGAATTTATATGCATTCATATATAACGCAAATTAACAGTTACATAATTTTTTTCATGCCACTCTTCATGCGGAATAACATTAAAACATACAGACAACATATTCTAACCATGCACAAATTAATGCAGAAATAATGGTAAGCCTACACATACAACATATATGATATATCTAAGAATTACTCATCAATTAGAAAACATGTACAATTACACAACATACAATCAACAAAGATTTGGTACTTATATTTCAATAGATGACCACCAACTGCATGCAGGCCTTCCATGAACCTCCTAGCCTTAGACCATGCTGCTCATCATGCTCAGCAGTTGGTCACCCTCGAAATGGGACTAAACTCCATCGAGTAAGGGATTCCTAGGCTTGGCATGGGCAATAGAAAAGTCACATAAGTCAATAGGAAGGAGTATTCCCTGGGAGCTAGATCACACTAACAACCTACAACCTCTCATTCACCACATACATGTTCCACCCCAGGAAGTGTGCCCCTTCTTTGCTCAATAGTCCTTCGGCTAACCCACTTCCCTTCTAGGGCTTCAACAACATATCAGACATGAATTCTCTGAGCATTGTAGCTGCAATTGGGTTCCCTCTGGTAAATCAATTCCCCATCAACCTCTCTCACTTGGAGAGAGTTTCTTGCAAGCCTAGAAACCTGATTCTCAAGTCCAAGGGCCTGACAACCCACCTCTTCAAACCACAAGTCTGACAACCTGCTTCTTCAAACCAAAGGCCTGACAACCTACTTCTTCATTCCAGTTTCTAAGTTAGTTCCGGTAAGGTGAAGGCAACAACAAGGATTAGTAAATATCATACGATGGAAGCAAGGCACACTCAATCAAGGAATTATGTGGGTTACAATAGCCAACAATTAAGACACAACACGGATCAAGAAGTTACAGGGTGCGTCGACTTCACAGGAGACACATGGGATAACTCAATTAAGACAATAGGTTCCCAAGGTGCATTCTATATGCAGAGGTCAATGATGGAGAAAAAGGTTCACTACGTGAATCAATGGTGAATAGGGAAGGATGAATGACTTGCAGGAATCATAAGGGTTGTGAGGATGGTAAGACTAACCAAGGACGTGAGAATTGGGAGTGGTGTGAGAATCGAAAGTGAAACCCCCAATGAGCTGGCTTTCCCAGCTATATCTGCATGCATCCAGGTTGACACCTGTCCTCCTATAGCTACATTAGTTCCACTTAGCACTCATTTCTTTTCCCAGGAACTTAGGACAACACCAATCATGTCCACCTTAGCCTTTAGGAAATAATAATAAAATAATATTCCCTTAGAGGTAATCCCTCTAGCTTATCCCCTATGCCTAAACACTTAGCCCCCTCCCTTACCCTACCTAGTGGAGCTTAGTCCCCCATAACTCTTTCTTCACGGTTTATCTACACACAATAGTGTAATTTTATTAATGACATGTGAATTTACATATGAAAAAATCAAGCTCATGGCCTTAAGCATCTAGGTTCTCTAACCTGATAAACATATAGTCTTTAGCTTATAAAAAATTGGCTCACCAACCTATAAACATAATTACAATTCAGTAGGGGCTCAGACTTGAGGTGTTACAAAAGTGATACTCATGAATGATGACCCTATAGGTCAAGTTGCTAAATTGGAATTATCTTGGAAATGAGTCTCGGTAGTGGTCAATGGTTGCCAAGAAGTTTGAGTACCTGCGGATGATGATGGTACATGCCCAAGACACCAAAAACAACGAGTATACAATATATATTTTAAGTGCACATGCCAATTAAGTGTGTTCTCCCTATTTGAAACAATCAACAAATATATATATCAACAAAGAAATTCTTATTAGATCTACTAAACAAGATGCTAAAATTCTAACAAATGATGTAGGAGATAAGTTAGTAAACACAAGTACAACTGAAGTATAAAAGAATAGACTTTCACATCAATATAAGGATGTTATAGAAAAGTGTTACAGAGATATAGTTGGATCCTTATGGATGTAGAAAACAAGTTTTTACAACAGAAAAATCAGCCACCAAAACTTGTAAAAAATCCACCCAAAAGATGCATTAGGACTAGTAGATTATGCTCACAAATTCTTAGCAAATTCTCACGGTTTATAAGAGAGTAAAATTCAAATTTATGATGTGTTTTCTACAGCCCTAGTAGTTGTATATTAAATTTTCAACAACAATAAGACTTTCTTGGCCAAATGATAGGCCTTAGTGGTTTAGAGACATGCATAACATATAGGTTAAGTTCCACTTAAAATAATTTAAATATCTCAACTTTTCACAATTACCAATGCAATAATTTATTTCTCCAATGCATGAAAAATAGTGGCTTTATAATGTGAAAATGGAGTTTGTTGATTAAAAAAATTGGATGAGTTACTTCCTTGGGGTTTTCATCCCTTTTAATCCCCAACGAAAACCCTAACCAACAAGGAAAACCTAGGAGGGTGTAATTCCTTTTACTCCTCCTAGTATCCTTTATAGAGTAGATTATTCCAAACAATTATAATGGACTTGGAGGGGGTTGTATGTCCTTATACCCCCCAAGAGATCATCACATTAACCTTACAACCAAGAAAAGAAAGCAATGAACATGAAATGCTTACCTAGTTGAAGCATTAACAAGATGAAACCCTAATTCACCAAGGAAAATCCACCATAAAGAAAGAACAAGTCTCCAAGAGAGATGGCACATCATCCATCCATCCAATAGCATAAGAAAAACCATCACAATCTAATGTAACCAATATATAGAGAGAAAATTTCCCAAGTAGGGTGCAAAATTCAGCCAATGTAGTCTTCTCACAATGGGAGAGCTATATCAAATGAGATAGAAATGATCTCTATTTATACAAAAACCTCTAATAACATTTTTTCAAAAAACCCTATGGTAAACCACAAAGTAAGGGGACAACAACCCTTACTTTTCCCCTTTGCAATTTAAAATTTTATTTTTCACAATAGAAACCCCAGAAAAGGCAAGATATCACCCCTTTAGGGAAACATTTTGTCATCTTTGGAAATTCGTTGAGGTTGGGGATGAAATGTTGGACCTTCAAATGCCTTCTTCCAAGGTTCTAGGGACCTATCCACCAATTTAAGGCGTTCTTTCTCATAAAATTATTTCATGTGTCCTCATCACCACCAAACCCTAGCCCATGCATGACGCCAACCCCTCAAAGTGGAAGGTTTGGCCTCCAAAGACAAAACATTGGAATAGTAGGGGCATGGGTGAGGTCTTCCAAAGCATATCCCAAGACTCCAAAGGATTTCCTCACAATCCAAAGTGTAAGCCATGGTATCCAACCGGTGGGCTTTGTGCCCCAAGTAAGCCCAAGCTAGGCTTGTTCTTCCAAATTTTTCCACAAAACAAGGTCCTGCAAAGACAATGAATACACCCTCCAAGGATCTCAAGTCAAATTCATCATGATGATTAAATGAAGTCAATAAAATATCCACTATGTGCATCAAAAACCACCTCATCAAAAAAAATAAGTGATCAAAGACCCTATTCAACTTTCTAAGTTTGGGTATGGGAAGGTTGACAATGTGACCTATTGGGTGAAATAAGTGATCAAAGACCCTATTCAACTTTTTAAGTTTGGGTATGGGAAGGTTGACAATGTGACCTATTGGGTGAATCGTCCCCTAGCTCAAGGAGTGTTTTCCAAGTGGAACCGCTTTATAAGATATGTGATGACCCAAAAAAATACCCTCAATGAGAAGCATATGAAATTTTTCATTTCCAAGGGAAAGATTTGTTTCTTGGCATTTGACTTAAAAAATTTCAAGATTGTTCAGGACTTCTTCAAACATATCACCATACATAGTAAAACCATCCATGTATATATCGACACTATCATGAATGAAGTAAGAAAATATTTCAAGGACTTCCCTTTGGAAAGTGGCGAGGGAATTGCACAATTCTAATGGTAACACTTGATATGCATAAATTCCCTAAGGGCAGGTGAAGGTAGTCTTGTCTTGGTCCTAAAGGAAAATTTGAATTTGGTTATAATCATTGAATCCATAAAGAAAAGAGAAACATTTCTTTCAATCCAAGGTATCAAGGACTTAATCAATGAATTGAAAAGGGAATTAATATTTTTGAGTGGCCTTACTTATTTCTCTATATTAAACGCACACACACAACTTCCCATTCTTTTTTGGCACAATTGCCAAGGGTGAGACCCACTTACTATCAGAGACGGGATGAATAAATTTTACATTGAACAAATTTTATTATTCCTCCTTCACTATGTCCCTCAAAGAAGGGTTCATTCTTCATTAAGGTTTACTAATAGCTTGAGAGTCTTCCTTAATATATATTTGATGAGTACATAAATTGGGATGGACCCCTTTCATGTCAGTGTAATCCTAAGCAAATGCACTATTGTGCTTTTGCAACATATTGATGAGTTGATATTGCTGAGAAGGTTCTAGTTTGGAGATAACATTCAATGTTTTTCTCGGGTGGGTTTCAACTGGTGTGATATGATTCTGAGATATGTCATCTAAATGAATCACAAAGTAAAATTGTTGTTCCAACTCAACAAATGAGCATGTTTCCTGAGAATAAATTCTTAGAATATGTCCCAGAGATGGATAATTTTGATGGCTAACTGTATGAGAACATGTAGTTGGATGGATAATTGTATGAGGATATGTTATGAAAGTGAAAATTAGATCATCCTCGGTATTTTTTCTTAAATTATAGGATTTTTCCAAAGTCAGAACATGTTGGATAGTCTCTTCATCATTGTCTTCTATCCAAGAGGGGTTTTCTAAATCACGAGAAGGTTTAGAAGGGAGAAAGAGAGTAATCCTTTTAGTGGAATTCCTATGAAAAACAATCATATATCCTTACCTACAACCAATATGTGCATCAATAGTGGATAAATAAGGTCTTCCCAAAATTAATGGGTATCCCCCTAGGTTATCTTTTAGTTGCAATATCATGATGTATTCCATATACTCCCAGGAATACACATAAACAACATCATCTTCCAAGACTCCCTCTCATTTCATAGTATGCCTATAAGCTAACTGAAGAATCATAGGAGTTGAACGTAGATTAGGTAGTTTGAGTTTTTCCATTGTCTCCTTGGTCATAACATTGTTGGTTTCCCCTTGGTCAATAAAGGAGTTTGGGATGGAAGTGTTATCGATATTAACATTAACAACTGGATTTCCTGGATATACATACTTAGCCATGAAATTTTTTCCTAACATCAAATTGGACAATTTCCCAATCACATGGACAGTTTTAGGGTCCTTTTTCCTTCCTGATTTTCTTAGGAAGAGTTCTCAAACAACCTTGGCATAAATCAAGACAACTTTAATATCCTGAAATAAAGAATTTTGACACATACATTTCTCAATTCTCCTAGAAAGTCAAATTTTGGTTGTGTGGGGGATTTGTCTATGCATAATATTTCTGGATATGAAGGAGTTTGGATTGATCCCACTAAGTGTGGTTGGATAGAACTCCATGGGGTAGTGTCTTGTGTATAGAATAAGGGTTGGAAATGTGATCATCCAGTTCAATGGGATATCCTCACCATCTTGTTCTAGGATAACGGGATTAGTCTAATCATTAATCACTTTTCCCGAGCATAAGTGAACATATTTACAATACACAGGGGGAAATGAAGTAGGTAGGGAAAGGAGGTAGCTCATAATTGTAGGTAGGTTGGGCTACTTTATTATTTGGGTTAGGCATGGGTTGGGAATGTATATATGGTGATTTTTAAGGATGTTGGTTGGATGGTAGTTGTAAGTGTTGTGGGTATTGGATTGGAGGATGTGTCTAAGGGGGGTACTATTGGATTTGTTGAGGAAAGTTTCCAAAATATGAAGGCCCTCTCCAACCTTGTTAACAAGTTTGGTTTTGATCTTGAGAAGACCATTTTTTCCATGGTATAGATGAGTACCAATTTTGAAGTGAATATTGATATGGAACAAAAAATTGAGATGGATCTTGTGTCATACCTCGTGGTCATGGTGGCCATTGTTGTTTCTAGGATACAAAGAATGTTTTTTTAGTTTTCTCATTATCCCCTTGATATACTGCCTTAATCTCAAGCAAGGAAGGGTAGTTTCTAGATGCATGATTTTTCTCATAGATAACACATGTCTCTATACTATTCAGAAGGCATTCTCATATAGGGTTCTTCTTTCGACATTTCGAACAGTAAATGGACAATGCCAAATTTGCCTCTTCGTTATTCTTTCTAGATTGCATGGTATCTAATTGAGATATGAATGAACTAAGGATATCAATCTTGAAATTGTCTAAGGGGTCTCCCTACTCATCCCTAGTGACCCCTCCTTTATATAACCTTGTGATTTTTGAAACTATATCTCTGATACCTTTCCCATATTTTTCATTTCCACATGAGTAGAATCTACACAGTTCACAAATTATTTTATATGTCATTTTAGAGATATCTCCATCTCCCATTGTATTCAATACATTTATACAATCACCTTTAATTCCCCCGAGGATAATAATATGCAAAGTCTTCAGGTATAGCTTGTTCTGCTTTGATTGTAGCAAATTGTATTAAAACCTCTCAACATAGTCCTCTAGGATTCCATCATCCTTTTGGGTCATTTTGAAAATTTCTTCTCGAATATTCCTTTCCTTAAAATAATCTTGATGCTTCCTTAAGAATATTTTCCTAATATCTTCCCATGTGTCAATATTATTCACTCCAACCCCATGAACCAACAAAGTGATACTTCCTTCAGTGTGGCTAGAAATAACTTAAGGTTTTGGGAATGAGAGGAGTATTCATAACTTCGACATAGGACATCAAAAATTGAAGAGGAATGTGTCCGGATATTCACTTTCCAAGCCACCAAATTTAGGCAAGATAGAAGGTGGGATGTTCTTCATTTGAATCATGCCATCTGACTCTTGGATAATAAATTCAAATGTAACAGATTTTTTCAAGTCAGAACCTTCTCCTTCATTAGCTATGTTTAAAAAATATTTTCTCCAAAACACCACAGATTCCAGATAATCAACAAAGAAGTTAGGCTCTCGAATATAATTCTCTTGATAATGTAAAGCCTCTTTCCTTCCAAGAGATTCTATAGTTGGAGAGCTTATGAAAACATGTGATGTGTTATCACACAGGTTGTAGTTTAGGAAAATATCGATCCAATCCGCAAGATGGTGACAAATAGGAGAATACCTACCCAATCCGCAAGATGGTGACAAATAGGAGAATACCTACCCACTGTCACCTCGAATAGGTATTCTCGTCACTTTATAGGTGAATTTATCACCTCAAGGGGGGAATCCTAGGTGACCCTAGGGGGGAAGTGATATGGAAAGTGATACTTATGAATGGATTCCCCTATAGTTCAAGTTTCTAAATGTTAATTATCTTGGAAATGAGTCTCGGTAGTGGTCAATGGTTTCCAAGAAGTTTGAGTACCTACAGATGATAATGATACATGCCCAAGACAGAAAAAACAATGAGTATACAATCTCTATGTTAATTGGAAAATCCATTTAAGATTTTTGCCCATATCTGAAACAATCAACAAAGATATATATCAACAAATAAATTCTTATTAGATATGCTAAACAAGATGCTAAAATTCTAGCTGCAAGAGATAAGCTAGTAAACACAAGTACAACTGAAGTATAAAAGCATAGACTTTCACATCAATGTAAGGTTGTTATAGAAAAGTGTTACAAAGATGTACTTGGATCCTTATGGCTGTAGAAAAAAAATTGTTACAATAGAAAATCAGCCACCAAAACTTGCAAAAAATCCACCCAAAAGATGTGTTAGGACTAGTAGATTATGCTTGCAAATCCTTAGCAAATTCTCACGGTTGATAAGAGAATAAATTTCAAAGTTATGATGAGTTTTCTACAGCCCTAGTGATTGTATATTAAATATTCAACAACAACAAGACTTTATTGGCCAAATGAGACTCCTTAGTGGTTTAGAGACATGCATAACATATAGGTTAAGTTCCACTTAAAATAATTTCAATCTCTCAACTTTTCACAATTACCAATGCAATAATTTATTTCTCCAATGCATGAAAACTAGTGACTTTCTATTGGGAAAATGGATTATGTTGATTAAACAAGTTGGATGAGTTACTTCCTTGGGGTTTTCATCCCTTTTATTCCCCAAGGAAAACCCTACCCAACAAGGAAAACTTAGGAGGGTGTAATCCTTTTTACTCCTCCTAGTTTCCTTTGCATAGCAGATTATTCCAAGCAAATATAATGGACTTGGAGGGGGTTGTATGTCCTTATACTCCCCAAGAGATCATCAAATTAACCTTACTACCAAGAAAAGAGAGCAATGAACATGAAATGCTTACCTATTTGAAGCATTAACAAGATGAAACTCTAATTCACCAAGGAAAATCCACCCTAAAGCAAGAACAAGTCTCCAAGAGAGCTGACACACCATCCATCCATCCAATAGAATAATAAAAACCAACACAATCTTATGTAACCAATATATAGAGAGATAATTTCCCAATTAGGGCGCAAATTTCAGCCAATGTAGTCTTCTCACAATGGGAGAGCTATATCAAATGAGATAGAAATGATCTCTATTTATACAAAAACCTATAATAACATTTTTTCCAAAAAACCTAGGGTAAACCACAAATTAAGGGGACAACAACCCTTACGTTTCCCCTTTACAATTTAAAATTTGTTTTTTCACAACATAAACCCCAGAAAAACCATGGCGTCTTAGGGAAACGTTTTAGCATCTTTGGAAATTCATTAAGGTTGGGGATGAAACGTTGGACCTCCAAAGGTCGTATTCCAAGGTTCTAGGGACCTATCCACCAATTCAAGGCATTCTTCCTCATCAAATGATGCCATGTGTCCTCATCACCACCAAACCCTAGCCCATTCATGACATCAAGCCCTCAAAGTGGAAGGTTTGGCATCCAAAGAAAAAACATTGGGCTAGTAGGGGCATGGTTGAGGTCCTCCAAGGAATATCCCAGGCCTCCAAAGGATGTCCTCACAATCCAAAGTGTAAGACATGGTATCCAACCGATGGGAGTCAATCCCCAAGGAACCTCAAGCTAGGCGTTTTCTTCCAAATTTTTCCACCAAACAAGGTCCTGCAAAGACAATGAGTACACCCTCTAGGGATCTCAAGTCAAATGCATCATGATGAGTAAATCAAGTCAATAAAAGATCCAGCTATTCATGTGCATCAAAAACCACCTAATCAAAACAAATAAGTGCTCAAAGATCCTATTCAACTTGCTAAGTTTGGGTATGTTTAGGTTGACAATGTGACCTATTAGGTGAATCCTCCCCTAGCTCGAGTGTTTCCTGAGTAGAACCCCTTTCTAAGACATGCGGAAAAGATGATATGTATGGGGGAAAGACTCTTGGGAAAAGGGTTCATGACATACAATAGATAATAGTGTCTCATTTATGGGTGACTTTGTAGAGGGTGTGTTGCACCTTCATTTTCAATGCATCCTTTTACCAAGCCCATTCATTTCCATAGATTAATTAAGCTCCAAACACTGGGTACTACCTAGGGTGAATAAATTATCTTGGGGGGCAGTACCAAAGTGTCACTTGAATGGATAAGTACACATAGTTCCATGGGGGTATAGTCTATCTTGTAACACACTTTGTGCAAATCCCTCAATCAAGTGGGACATTTATGTATGTGTTTGATTTTGCAGGTCTTTGATTTTTTAGGAGAGGTGTTTCATTTCTCTCAAGACCTATTTGGGAGAGCATCTGGAAGATTCATAATTAGGTTTTTATCTTTTTGTAGCCATCTCCCCTTTGGGCCTTCAGCCCCTTCTTCTCATGAAATGAGGGACAACCCCTTCTTGGTTCAAGACACTGGAAAACCCAAAAGATAAGGATATGGGGGAACAAAGTGTGGAAACTGACTAGTATGGTCGGGAATGATGCGATGACTCTTTAAGGGGACCTCCCGGTATAAAACCAATCTTGAAGGGTGGCCACTTACAAGGGAACAATATCAACCACCAAGGGGAAATAAGGAAAAGAACATAATGTCCAAATAAATGTTACATAATAAAAAGAATTTTTAAATGAAACAAACACAAATGCCTCAAGAATTTAAATGAAACTCACCATAATGCCTGGCTTGTACCTCATGCAGAAAGATCCAATGTCCTTTGGAAGCAAGCTAGTGTGGTGGATACCCTCATGATGAATATGGAACTATGGTGGTGAAGTGGGATTCTATCTATGCAAGTGGACATTGTTGGTCAAGTTGTCTCTCGATACTCCATGTTTGCAACTTGACGGCCTCAAGACATCATCTCCATAGTTATCCCTAGGAGTTGAGGATAACATCTGGCTCCTACTTGGGGACATGTACTTTTTGTAGAGTGCATGAGAACCGTTGCATCTCTTGGTGTACCTGTGGCTCACTTAAACATAAAACTGTAAAATATAGGGTGGTTCTATCACTCTTTGTCCATATATATCAAAACCAAAAATGACAACTAATCTAGAAAATAAATTTTAACATTTTTTCAAAAATTTCTAAACTAAACTTGTAATATGATGAAAGCAATATGCAAGTAGAGAAAAATGAAATATGAAATGCAGTTAAACTACCATGAGAAATCAAGATGCAAATGCAAGGAAAGAAATATGACCTACATACTTACTTGGGGCCCAAGCCCTAAAGAATTCAAGTGTCATGCATGTAGGGTCAGAGAAAAGACCATCCACTGGTAATGGCATTTTCTCCCGTACAAAGTTGTCAAGTAATACTTCTCTTTTTCAAACTTCTTCTTGATTATGTAAGGACCAAGCCACGTGTCGTCATCCTTCTGGTCATATTTAGGCTTTCCATTCTTCTTGTATCACATGAATGAAATACTTCCTTCACTATAGTTGATGCAAGGTATATTCTCGATGTAAGGATAGGAAGGAGGTCCTTTTTTACCGCATTTTTTTATGTCTTTCACATGTTCTTTGCTTTATTTATCCTCTTTCTTTAATATTTGGATGGACCTTGATTATTTCCCTTGGAACTCCATAATATTTTCCTTGTACTCGTCTTTCCTTGGGAGTAGTGTATCTATGCATTCCTCCTGCATGAAAGGTAAGTCTCATGGATCATACTCAATGGTATTTGGAACCGCATCAATTTCACACTCACTTATATAATCAGAACCATTGGGGTCCATCACATGCTTGTCATTCCTCTCTTAACTATATAAGATATCAAAGGTGTCATCATCCATGGGAATGTGTGCATGGGTAAGATCCATGCTAAGAAAACATCCAAGAGAAACAGACCAACTCTTTGATAGGAGCATCCCCCAATCATTCAGAACATCAATCACTACTATGTTCATAAGGAGGTTGATATGTGGAAAACAATCAAGAAGACTTCAATATTCTCACACAGTCCGTAAACCTTAACCCGCTTAGAATCAATTCCACACACATTTCCATATGGTCAAGTCATCTTTAAGCGAAGTTGTTCCATCACCTTCAAAGACATGACATTTGTTGAGGCCCATAAATCTAGCATATAATTGTTTAGGCATAGGCCATTCATGCCCAAGGAAAGATAGAAGGGATGGTTACTATCCCTTTTCCGTTCAAGATACAAGATTTTCAAAATTATTGGAGGGTCCTCCTTCTTGGTTGGTACCTGTAATAACTTTAATATTTCCCTCCTCAAAAAAGGAATTTTTCACATCTCTGTTACAGGGACCGTCTTATTCAACTTCCCAAACATGACTACAATGTCTATGTTCAACTAAATATTCTCTTCTTTTGAAGTTGGCTTGGGAAGAAACTAATGTAATGGAGGTGGAAGTAGTGGGACCACCTTCTCTGTAAATGGGGGAGGAGCAATTGCTTCTGGCTGAGGTGGAGTGGAAGGTTGTGATGGAGGAATTAAAGATTTATTTCTTTTAGTGTATGTCAAAAATTCCCTCTTCCTTAATTCCTTTCTCTGATCAGCTATCAATAGGTTTAACACCCAGAGTCTTCCCTATCTTTCCCCCTTTCTTCTAGCCTCATCGATCTATTCCTGTGTGACCTCTTCCTCTTGGAAGTTATTGATCATATCCATGAAGTTTATACTGTCAGGAGAGTCTTCATATTGTTGGGGACATTCATCCTCTCAATGAGGTTCTTGACATGGAGAACACAGACTTTTCCATATGGTCAGGTCATATTTAATCCAAGTTGTTCCATCACCTTCAAATACATGACGTTTGTTGAGGCCTCGAAATATAGCATACAATTGTTTAGGTGGAGGCCATTCATGCCCAAGGAAAGATAGAAAGGAGGGTTATTGTCCCTTTTCTGATAAAGATACATGGTGTTCAAAACGATTGGAGGGTCCTCTTCTTAGTTGGTATGTGTAATAATTTCAATATTTCCCTCCTTAGAGAAGTAATTTTTCACATATATGTTACAAGGACCATCATATTCAACTTCCCAAACATGGTTGCAACGTCTATGTTCAACTAAATCTCATCTTCTTTTGGAGTTGTCTTGGGAAGAAACTAATGTACTGGAGGTGGAAGTGTTGGGACCACCTTCTCTATAAATGGAGGAGGTGCAATTGCTTCTGGATAAGGCAGAGTGGAAGTTTGTGATGGATGAATTGAAGTTTTATTTCTTCTAGTGTATGTCAAAAATTCCCTGTTCCTCAATTTCTTTCTCTGATCATCTGTCAACTAGTTTAACACCCAGAGTCTTCCCTCTCTTTCCCTCTTTCTTCTGGCCTCATCGATCTATTCCTATGTGATATCTTCCTCTTAGAAGTTACATATCATATCCATGAAGTTCATACTATCAAGAGAGTCTTCATATTGTTGGGGACATTCAACCTCTCAGTGAGGTTCTTGTCATGGAGAACACCACAGTTTCTTCTCTGTGTTGACCATTCCAACCGTGTTCAACGTATCAAGGTCCCTTGCCTCTTGTTGAGGCCTTAGTTTCCAACCTGTGGCATCTCTTTGTTGTCTAGAAAACGGAGGTCTAGAGGAAGATTGATTCCTTTCCACAATGGTTAATCGACTCATGATTTGATTATGAGCTTGGAAAAACTAAGTACTCATCTGATCTATCTTCCGAGTCAAGAGAGTAATTGGATTTTGAGTACTGCTACTGGAAGACTTAGTCTTTGTCTCTACCTTGGTACAAGTATACTGGAAAGGATCAAGCTTCGAGTCAAGGAGGTTATCTTCAATTTATGCACTGCACTCTTTGGCTTGTGCTAAGGTGGTGGGATTCCTGTCCTTGAGAATAAAACAAAATTTCCCATCGAATGAATTCATGTAAAGGAGACAAATAGCCACAATTGTAGGATGTATATATGTCAAGAGTTGAATGTACAATATGTCAATCTTATTTTAAAATTCATTTACTATTTCATTTCCCTTCTTCTTTATCTGATTAAAATATGCTACAAGCATTTTGTTGTCTTTCTTCATTGTCCCTTTGTTCTTGAATAACTTGGAAAATTATTCATAAGATGTTATGTGATTTTCAGGTAAGCCTTTGAACCACATATGAGCATCTTCGTTTAATGATGATGCTAGTAGATTCAATGCTACATCCTCATGTTACACTTGTGCATTTTCCATGTCTCAGCCCATGGCATAGAGATGATTCTCAATAATGATCACATTATTTCTTGAAAATTTTGGCAACCATTTATGAGACTCTTTCAACATGGTATTGGGATATCCATTAATGGTAGACATGTTCAAGGTATCGTAGAGATATTTTTCCCAAGGGTGAGCCATTGGAGCAAGGGGAAGGGTACCTTGGAAAAGGTTCTTAACAACAGGAGACTTGAGAGGAGGCCTTATTCGATAAACCTTAAAAGGTTTGAATCTCCCAGGGGGAAAAGTATTAATGTAAGATGGATTCTTGGAAGGTGGAGTCGCCATATGAGCTTCAAGAAGGGCTCATCAAGGGTGGAAGGGGAACATCCTCCAAGTGGAGTCACTCGACAAGGTAGGGGTAAAGGCTTTGTGATGGCATCTTGCCAAGATTTTGTTAGGGAATGAAATACGGTTCAAAATACTCTCTTGAAATGACCCCAAAATGTTATCACACAGGATTGGGAAAATCCCAACCCAATCCACAAGATGGCGAAAACTAGGAGAATACCTACTCACTGTCACCTCAAGTAGGTATTCCCATCACTTTAGAGGTGAAGTGATCACCTCAAGAGAGGAATATCAGGTGACCCTAGGGGGGAAGTGGGATAGAAATTGATACTTATGAATGGATTCCCCTATAGGTCAAGTTTCTAAATGGGAAGTAGCTTGGAAATGATTCTTGGTAGTGGACAATGGTTTCCAATAAGTTTGAGTACCTGTGGATGATGATGGTACCTGCCTAAGACATAAGAAACATTGAGTATACAAGACATATTTTAAATGGACAAAAAATTTAATCTTTTTTTTCCTTTTTGGAGTAGTCAACAAAGATATATATCAATAAAGAAATCATTATTAGAGCTACTAAACAAAATGCTAAAAGTATAACAAATTATGCAGGAGATAAGCTAGTAAACACTAGTACAACTCAAGTATAAAAGCATCAACTTTAACATCAATGAACAGATTTTGTATACAAGTTTTGCAGATATATACTTGCATCCTTATATCTATAGAAAACAATTTATTACAACAGAAAAATCAGCTACCAAAACTTGCAAAAAATACACCCAAAAGATGCGCTAGAACTAGTAGATTATGTTGGCAAATTCTTAGCAAATTATGACAGATGATAAGAGAGTAAAATTCAAAGTTATGATGAGTTTTCTCAACTTTTCAAAATTACCAATGCAATAATTTATTTCTCCAATGCATGAAAACTAGTGGCTTTCTATTGGGAAAATGGAGTCTCTTGATTAAACAATTTATATGAGTTACTTCCTTGGGATCATAAGCCCTTTTACTCCCCTTGGAAAACCCTAACCAACAAGGAAAACCCAGGAGGGTGTAATCCCTTTTAATCCTCCTAGTATCCTTTGCAAAGTAGATTATTCCAAACAATTATAATGGATTTGGAGGGGTTTGTATTCCATTATACTCCCAAATATATCATCACATTAACCTTACAACGAAGAAAAGAGAGCAATGAACATGAAATCCTTACTTCGTTGAAGCATTAACAAGATGAAACCCTAATTGACCAAGGAAAATCCATGATAAAGAAAGAACAAGTCTCCAAGAGAGATGACACATCATCCAGCCATCCAATAACATAAGGAAAACCATCACAAGCTAATGTAACCAAGAGAGATAGAGAGAATTTCCCAAGTAGGGCACAAATTTCAGCCAATGTAGTCTTCTCACAATGGGAGATCTATATCAAATGAGATAGAAATGATCTCTATTTATACAAAAGCATCTAATAATATTTTGTCAAAATAACCTAGGTTAAACCATAAAGTAAGGGGAAAACAACCCTTACTTCTCCCCTTTACAATTTAAAATTTGATTTTGCACAACAGAAACCCCAGAAAAAGCATGACATCACCCCTTTAGGGAAACGTTTTGGTATCTTTGGAAACGTGACAAGTATGGAAAGTGTGGAAAGTGACAAGTATGGGCGAGAATGGAACGATGAATCATCAATGGAACCTCCCAGTAGCAAACCAATCCCTAAGGGTGACCACTTACTAGGGCACAATGTCAACCACCAAGGTGAAACATGGCAAAGTGCATAATGTCCAAGCAGATGTTACATAATCAAAAGCAGTTTTAAATGAAACAAACGTAAATGCCTCAAATATTGAAATGACACTCACCATAATACCTAGCTTGTACCTCATGGATCAAGATACAATATCCTCTGGAAGCAAGCTCGTGTGGTGGATACCCTCGTGATGAATCTGGAACTGTGGTGGTGAAGTGTGTTTTTATCTATGCAAGTGGACATTGTTGGTCAAGTTGTCTCTGGGTACTCCATGTTTGCAACCTGAGGGCCTCAAGACATCATCTCCTTAGTTATCCTTAGGAGTTGAGGATAAAATGATGTAGAATAAAATTGGTGATGGCTAGTTGTTGTATGGGATGCAATTTGTTTAATAGGACGGTTACTCTTCTGAAATATCCTATGGGTTTCCTCCTACAATTTTCCAGGCCAGTGTTTTAATGTTGTGGGTGTCTCCTACTACACCACGAAAATTTCCCTGAGCATCTCTGATTATTTTTATGCATCTTAGTAAGTCGCAATGCATAACACTTAGGATGGGGGTTAGCAAAAGGTTTTTTGACAATTCCCTAAGATAATATCCTAATCATGTGTTGTCTCCTAAATCAATGTAAAACAAATATCCAATCTCTTTAGTGCCTCCTTGACAACGACGTAAAAAATGGCATTATTTTTAATTACCTTTCCTAAGGGACATGGGTAAGTTGAATCCACTAGTTTATTCAATTTATCAACCTGAGTTTTGTAAACTTGCAAGGCACTATGTACTATATGTACAAAACAAGATTCATGAATTGACTTAATCAAATCCACATTAAATTCTAAATTATATTTAAAGTAAAACATATCCATTCAAATGACTCAAAAGCAATTTGTCTATTCTAGTGTAAATTTGAAATGCCAACAAACAAAGCTTTCAAGTTTGCAAACACAAGTTTGACCTGTACTCTTCAAGTTGCTACAATTACTTGAAACCACTTCTATCTTCACTCATGTTCCTATTGAGTATGAGATGGGGACACATGCTATAGAATATTTTAGTAAAATTTGTTCATGACATGCATTCTGGTAAACAACTCTTAGTAATCACTAAAAATCACAAATAATTTCATAAACACTTCCCTAAATTAATCATATAAAGAAGAAAAGATTTAAAATGAAAGCCATCACATCTTGTGATATTTATAAATAAAAATGATGAGGAGGGAAAGCATTGTGGTTTGAAAATGGATAAAAATGGAAAAAGATGTTGTTTACATAGTCTATGAGTTTCTTCTTCTCAATGGATATGGTGTTTTGTTTTAACTCATAGCCAGTGAGAATGCACCCTCAACTAGCCTAGAGGGATACTAAGATCATCTGACAAATGTTGTTGTGAACAACCCAAGAAAATGATAATACCATTAGTGATTTGTAACAAATGTTCTAAGTAGAAATCTATCTTAGGGCTAAGAGGTTGAGAGAAAGAGACACAACTCACTTGGATAAAATATGGATTTCTTCATTAATCACCCTAATAATGTTTCCTTTCATGGTAGGAGGCAAGGAGGATCATACAAAGAATTCATTAAAGGGAGGAAGACAATCAATGGAGATATCACAAATCATAGAGTAGAGGCCTCCAAATGTAGGAATTGTCTATGCCCCAAAAGTTACAAGAGGAAACGTTGTTAGAAGAACAAGGATCCAAGTGAGGATATCTCCACCATCCAAAGGTTAGGTCATTAAGAGATTTGAGCCTATGAAGAAATAATCCTAATTACTCTCAATACTCGTAATAATGACGTGAGCTCCAAACTCTATATGAACGCTATAAATGGAATGGATCATTTCCAACATATTATACTATATGAATGGTATTTAGGGAATGGACCATTTCCAACATATTATACACTAGAAAGTAATGGTCTAAACTCTTTCCACACAAGAACAATTTACAAATCTTAGGTCGAGCTTCAAAGCCTCTAGGCCATAGAGAACAATGGGATTAATAAGAGCATAAAAAAAGATGCATCTTTGAAAATATGTAACGAGGGAATCAATGCTCAAGTAGAGATAAGGATGCACATCACAAGGCTCATTGCATACATATCTTAATTTTTTTTCCACCCAACATTGGTTGTCTGTTGCTTATGTATATCGTTTGATGAGTAACTTGAGTAGTTAGGGTTGATTTAGTTCAATGAACTGAAGTTAACCGGCTTGAACTGCCTCTTATTTAATAAAATTTATTTGGATATCTCGTCATCCTTTATTCACACCTTAGATTTTGGTTTGTGATTTTTACTAACAAATTCGTAAATCAAGGCCTGACTCCCTTTTGTTTAAAGGAAAACTCTAATCCAATCCACAATATGGAGACAAATAAGAGAATACCTACCCATTGTCACCTCGGATAGGTATTCTCGCCACATTAGTGGTGAAGTGATCACCTCAAGGGGGGAATCCGGGGTGACCCTAGGAGGAAGTGAGATGGAAAGAGATACTTATGAATGGATTCCCCTATAGTTTAAGTTTCTAAATTGGAATTATCTTGGAAATGAGTCTCGATAGTGGTCAATGGTTGCCAAGAAGTTTGAGTACATGTGGATGATAATGGTACACACCCAAGACACAAAAAAAAATGAGTATACAAGCTATATGTTAAGTGGACTAGCCAGTTAAGCTTGTTTTCCCTATTTGAAACAATCAACAAAGATATATATCAACAAAGAAATGCTTATTAGATCTGCTAAACAAGATGCTAAAATTCTAACAAATGATGCAGGAGATAAGCTAGTAAACACAAGTAAAACTGAAGTATAAAAGCATAGACTTTCACATCAATGTAAGCTTGTTATATAAAAGTGTTACAGAGATATACTTGGATCCTTATGGTTGTAGAAAAAAAATTGTTACAACAGAAAAATCAGCCACCAAAACTTGCAAAAACTCCACCCAAAAGATGTGTTAGGACTAGTAGATTATGCTTGCAAATCATTAGCAAATTCTCACGATTGATAAGAGAGTAAAATTCAAAGTTATGATGAGTTTTCTACAGCCCTAGTAGTTGTATATTAAATTTGAAACAACAAAAAAAATTTCTTGGCCAAATGAGATACCTAACTGGTTTAGAGACATGCATAACATATAGGTTAAGTTCCACTTAAAATAATTTCAATATCTCAACTTTTCACAATTACCAATGCAATAATTTATTTCTCCAATGCATGAAAAATAGTGGCTTTCTATTGGGAAAATGGAGTCTCTTTATTAAACAATTTGGATGAGTTACTTCCTTGGGTTTTTCAACCCTTTTACTCCCCAAGGAAAACCCTAACCAACCAGGAAAACCTAGGAGGGTGTAATCCATTTTACTCCTCCTAGTATCCTTTGCACATTAGATTATTCCAGAAAATTATAATGGGCTTGGAGGGGGTTGTATGTCCTTATACTCCCTAATAGATCATCACATTAACCTTACAACCAAGAAAATAAAGCAATGAACATGAAATGCTTACCTGGTTCAAGCATTAACAAGATGAAACCCTAATTCACCAAGGAAAATCCACCATAGAGAAAGAACAAGTCTCCAAGAGAGATGACACATCATCCATCCATCCAATAGCATAAGAAAAATCATCACAATCTAATGTAACCAAGAGACATAGAGATAATCTCCCAAGTAGGGCGCAAATTTCAGCCAATGTAGTCTTCTCACAATGGGAGAGTTATATAAAATGAGATAGAAATTATCTATATTTATACAAAAACCTCTAATAACATTTTTTTCCAAAAAACCTAGGGTAAACCACAAATTAATGGGAAAACAACCCTTACTTTTCCCCTTTACAACTCAAAAATTGATTTTGCACAACAGAAACCCTAATCATGATGAGTAAATAAAGTAAACAAAAGATCCACCTAATCATGTGCATCAAAAACCACCTAATCAAAACAAATAAGTGCTTAAAGACCCATTTCAACTTGCTAAGATTGGGTATGGGAAGCTTGACAATGTGACCTATTGGGTGAATCGTCCCCTAGCTCAAGGAGTGTTTCTCGAGTGGAACCCATTTCTAAGACATGTGGAAATGATGATATGGATGGGGGAAAGACTCTTGGGCAAGGGGTTCACGACATACAAGGGATAGTAGTGTCTCATTTATTGGTTCTTTTATAGAGGGTGTGTTGCACCTTCATTTTCAATGCATCCTTTTTCCAAGCCCATTCATTGTCATTAATTAATTAACGTCCAAACACTGGGTACTACCTAGGGTGAATCGATTATATTGGGGGGAAGTACTAAAGTATCACTTGAAGGGATAAGTACACATAGTTCCATGGGGGTATAGTCTAGCTTGTAACACACTTTGTGTAAATACCTCAATCAAGTGGGGCATTTATGTTATGTGTTTTCTTTTGCAGGTCTTTGATTTTGTAGGAGAAGTGTTTCATTGCTCCAAAGACCTATTTGGGAGAGCATCTAGAATATTCATAATTAGGATTTTATCTGTTTCTATCCATATCCCCTCTGAGCCTTCAACCCCTTCTTCCCATGAAATGAGGGACAAACCCTTCTTGGGTCAATACACTAGAAAACCCAAAAGATAAGGAGATGGGGGAACAAAGTGTCTAAAGTGAAAAGTATAGTCGGGAATGACATGATGACTCTTCAAGGGGACCTCCCATTAGAAAACCAATCATTAAGGGTGGCCACTTACTAGGGAACAATGTCAACCACCAAGGGGAAATAGGGAAAAGAACATAATGTCCAAGTAGACGTTACATAATTAAAAGAAGTTTTCAATGCAACAAACTCAAATGCCTCAAAAATTTAAATGAAACTCACCATAATACCTGGCTTGTACCTCATGGAGAAAGATCCAATGTCCTCTGGAAGAAAGCTGGTGTGGTGGATACGCTCATGATGAATCTGTAACTATGGTGGTGAATGGGCTTATATCTATGCAAGTGGACATTGTTGGTCAAGTTGTCTCTTGGTACTCCACATCTTTTGTAGAGTGCATGAGAACCATCATATCTCCTGGTGCACTTGTGGCTTACTGAAACATAAAACTATAAAATCTATGGTGGTTCTATCACCCTTTGTCCATATATATCAAAACCAAAAATGACTACTAATCTATAAAAGAAATTTTATCATTTTTTCAAAAATTTCTAAACTAAACTTGTAATATGATGAAAGAAATATGCAAGTAGAGAAAAATGAAATATGAAATGCAGTTAAACTACCATGAGAAATCAAGATGCAAATGCAAGGAAAGAAATATGACCTGACTACTTACTTGGGGCCCAGGCCCTGAAGAAGTCAAGTGCCATGGATGTAGGGTTAGAGAAAAGACCATCCACTGGTAATGGCATTTTCTCCTGTACAAAGTTGTCAAGTAATACTTCTCTTTTTCAAACTTCTTCTTGATGATGTAAGGACCAAGCCAAGTGTTGTCATCCTTTTGGTCGTATTTAGGATTTCCCCTCTTCTTGTATCACATGAATGAAATACTTCCTTCACTATAGTTGATGCAAGGTACATTCTCGATGTAAGGATAGGAAGGAGGTCCTTTTTTAGTGCATTTTTTTATGGCTTTCACATGTTCTTTACTTTATTTATCCTCTTTCTTTAATATATGAATGGACCTTGATTCTTTCCCTTGGAACTCCGTAAGCTTTTCCTTGTACTCATCTTTCCTTGGGAGTAGTGTATCTATGCAGTCCTCCTGCATGAAAGGTAAGTCTCATGGATCATACTCAATGGTATTTGGAACCGCATCAACTTCATACTCACTTGTGTAATCATAACCATCGGGGTCCATCACATGCTTGTCAGTCCTCTCTTGACTATATAAGATATCAAAGGTGCCATCCTCCATGGGAATGTGTGCATGGGTAATATCCATGCTAAGAAAACATCTAAGAGAAGCATACCAACTTGGCCTTGATAGGAGCATCCCCCAAGCATCCAGAACATCAATCATTACTATGCTCATAAGGAGGTTGATATGTGAAAAATCAATCACAAAGACTTCAATATTCTCACACAATCCATAAAAATTAACCCTCTTAGAATCAACGCCACACACATTTTCATACGTTCGAGTCATCTATAAGCCAAGTTGTTCCATCACCTTCAAATACATGACATTTGTTGAGGCCCCAAAATCTAGCATACAATTGTTTAGGAGGAAGTCGTTCATGCCCAAGGAAATATATAAAGGATGGTTATTGTCCATTTTCAGATCAAGATACATGGTGTTCAAAATGATTGGAGGGTCCTCCTTCTTGGTTGGTACCTACAATAACTTCGATATTTCCCTCCTCACACAAGGAATTTTTCACATATCGTTTACAGGGACCATCATATTCAACTTCCCAAACATGGTTTCAACTTCTATGTTCAACTAAATCTTGTCTTGTTTTGGATTTGGATTGGGAAGCAACTTGTGTAATGGAGGTGGAAGTGGTGGGACCACCTTCTCTATAAATGGGGGAGGAGAAATTGCTTCTGGCTGAGGTGGAGTGGAAGGTTTTGATGGAGGAATTGAAGATTTATTTCTTCTAGTGTATTTCAAAAACTACCTCTTCCTCAATTCATTTCTCTGATCATCTATCAGCCAGTTTAACACCCAAATTCTTCCCTCTCTTTCCCCCTTTCTTCTAGCCTTGTCAATCTATTCTTGTGTGACCTCTTCCTCTTGGAAGTTACATATTATATCCATGAATTTCATACTATTAGGAGAGTCTTCATCTTGTCGAGGGAATTCATCCTCTCAGTGAGGTTCTTGACATGGAGAACACCACGGTGTTTTCTCTGTGTTGACCATTCCAACTGTGTTCAACATATCAGTGGTCATTGCCTCTTGTTGAGGCCTTGGTTTCCAACCTGTGGCATCTCTCTGTTTTCTAGAAAACTGAGGTCTAGAGGAATATTGATTCCTTTCCACAGTGGTTAATGGACCCATGATTTGATTATGAGCTTGGAAAAACTAAGTACTCATGTGATCTATCTTCTGAGTCAAGAGAGAAATTGGATCTTGAGTAATACTACTAGAAGTCTTATTCTTTGTCTCTACCTTGGTACAAGAATACTCGAAAGGATCAACCTTCGATTCAAGGAGGTTCTCTTCAATTTATGCACTGTACTCTTTGGATTGTTCCAAGGTGGTGGGTTTCCTATCCTTGAGAATAAAACAAAATTTCCCATTGAATGAATTCATGTAAAGGAGACAAATAGTTGCACTTGTAGGACGTAGATCTGTGAAGAGTTGACTATAAAATCTATCAAACCTATTGTCAAATTCATTTACTATTTCATTCTCCTTCTTCTTTATCTGATTAAACTATGCTACAATCATTCCATTATCTTTCTTCATTGTCCATCTGTTCTTGAATAACTTGGAAAAGTCTTCCTAAGATGCTATGTGATTTCCCGGTAAGCCTTTGAACCACCTATGATCATATTCAGTTAGAGATGAGGCTAGTAGCTTCATTGCTACATCCTCATGTTACACTTCTTCATTTTCCATGTCTCGGCCCATGACATAGAGATGATTGTCAAAAGTGATCACATTATTTCCTGGAAACTTTGGAAACCATTTAAGATACTCTTTCGACATGGTATTGGGATATCCATGAATGGTAGACATTTTCAAGGGATAGTGGAGATATTTTTCCCAAGGGTGAGCCATTGGAGCAAGGGGAAGGGTACCTTGGAAAAGGGTCTTGACAACAAGAGACTTGAGAGGAGGCCTTCTTCGGTAAACCTTAGAAGGTTTGAATCTCCCCATGGGAAAAGTCTTAATGAATGATGGATTCTGGGAAGGTGGAGTCATCGAATGAGCTTCAAGAAGATATCATCAAGGGTGGAAGGGGAACTTCCTCCAAGTGGAGTCGCTAGACAAGCTAGGGGTAAAGGATTTGGGATGTTAGCTTGCCAAAGTGTAGTTAGGGAACGAAATAGGATTCAAAATCCTCTCTTGAAATGACCCCAAAATGTTATTGCATTGGTAGTAGGTTGGGAAAATTTTGACCCAATCAACAAGATGGTGAAAACTAGGAGAACACCTACCCACTATTACGTCAAATAAGTATTCTCCTCACTTTAGAGGTGAAGTGGTCACCTCAAGGGAGAAATACTAGGTGACCCTAGGGGGGAAGTGAGATGGAAAGTGATACTTATGAATGGATGCCCCTATAGATCAAGTTTCTAAATGGGGAGTAGCTTGGAAATGAGTCTTGGTAGTGGTCAATGGTTTCCAACAAATTTGAGTACCTACGGATGATGACTGTACCTGCCTAAGACACAAGAAACATCAGGTATACAAGCTATATGTTAAATGGGAAGATTTAAGCTTGTTGTCCCTATTTTCAATAATCAACAGATATATATACCAATAAAGAAACGATTATTAGATCTTCTAAAAAAAATGCTAAAAGTCTAACAAATGATGTAGGAGATAAGCTAGTAAAAACTAGTACAACTCAAGTATAAAAGAATAGACTTTAACATCAATGAAAGGATTTTGTAGACAAGTGTTGCAGATATATACTTGCATCCTTATGTTTGTAGAAAAAAAAAATTACAACAGAAAAATCAGCTACCAAAGCTTGCAAAAAATCCACCCAAAAGATGTGCTAGGACTAGTAGATTATGTTGGCAAATTCTTAGCAAGTTATGACGGTTGATAAGAGAGTAAAATTCAAAGTTATGATGAGTTTTCTGCAACCCTAATGGCTGTATATTAAATTTGCAATAGAAAAAATAATTTCTTGGCCAAATGAAATGCTTTAGTGGTTTAGAGACATGCATAACATATAGGTAAAGTTCCACTTAAAATAATTTCAATATCTCAACTTTTCACAATTACCAATGTAATAATTTATTTCTCCAATGCATGAAAACTAATGGATTTCTATTGGGAAAATGGAGTCTCTTGATTAAACAAATTGGATGAGTTTCTTCCTTGGGATCGTAAGCCCTTTTACTCCCCAAGGAAAACCCTAACCAACAAGGAAAACCTAGGAGGGTGTACTCCCTTTTACTCCTCCTAGTATCCTTTGCATAATAGATTATTCCAAACAATTATAATGGACTTGGAGGGGGTTGTATGACCTTATACTCCCAAATATATCATCAAATTAACCTTACAACCAAAAAAAGAGAGAAATGAACATGAAATTCTTACCTAGTTGTGTTGGCATTGTTGTTATAAGTGTAGTTGTCATTAATGGCAAACATTATTGGCAGAGCAAACATTGTTATTGGTAGAGTATTTGGAAAACATTATTATTGGCAGAGCATTTGGCAACCATTACTATTGGTAGAGAAAAAATTGTTATTGGCAAACATTATTATTGGCAAAGCATTTTAAACAAAGATTTTGTTAGCATTATGGAGTTCAGCGTTATGGAGTTTGTAGGAATTGATGTTATGACAGGTGTAGACATATGCCAAACTTTTTTCACTGGCAGAGCATTTTAAACAAATATTTTGTTAGCATTATGGATTTCATTGTTATGGAGTTTGTAGGCATTGATGTTATGATAGGTGTAGACATATGCCAAACTGTTTTCACCACAAATGGTGCATACCACAAATAACACATCACCAAATTTCTTGTGCATACATATGCCAAACTACTATCACCACGAATAGCACAGATACGTGTTGCTCTAAGAATGCAACAAAATTCGACTATGTCATACAGGAAATCTCCTTTTTTATTAGCGAGTGAGGGCTTTAACAAACTCCAACAGTTATAATTCAACAGTGAAGATGCTTTGATGAATCTGATCAAAGGGTAGTTGTGCATTGCATGGATCATTCAATCCAAGGGAAGTTTGTATAGTTATAATCAGTTAAAAAGATTAAAACTAATACTTGAAGGGGATTTGAATTGTCTTTGTATATATAGCACGCTTGTCATGAAGGATTTGAGTGTGAAAAGGAAATATATTGAAGTGGGAGTTGTTGCTCTTGGAAATAGAGGAGGAAATTTGGTTTATCTATGTAAATTAACATGAACATAAATAAAAATATATAGAGACAGTGAGAAGAAATGATGAAGACAGAGCAAATATTAAGGAGAGAAGACATATGCACAGATCGATGAATTAAAGAGGTACAGGTCCAAAGGATTCATGCACAGGAGACTTCTCAAGCAGCAAATCATGTTCATGGGTGCAATTGTTTTAATTTATGAATGAATAGATCTTAATTAACTTGAATAAGAAAAATATGCAGAGGATAGAGCTATTTATTTATTCTCAAATGATATGTGATGAAGACCTTATTTTGTGAGGTTTTGATCAAAGAATAGATTCATATATGAATCTATAGACAGAGATGGAAAGCATAAGGGTTGAGTGACTGAAGGTATTCATGTCCCAAGGTTCTTTAAACAGAAGGTTCAGAGGTATGTATGAATGTTAAAGAGATTGATTGCTTTGATCAAAGGTGTGTATGAAAGAATTATTTAAATGCTTAATCATTTGACAGAGAAGACAATAAGTTGGTTTGCAGATTCTTAGTGACATAACAAGGGTGGTAGGGTGGAGCAAGGGGAGACTGTAAAAGTCTCATGTACAAGTTGGTGCCTGTACATTTGGGAGTTGTAGCTTCCATTCAGTAGGTGATGAAGAAACAGATGTAGCAGCCTCATCTGGGTTGTAGCTCAGATAAAATAAGAATTTAAAGAGAATTTGGAGCTTGTCTTTCATTTATAAGAAGAAGAGGGTTTTCCCTTTTAGGTTTCCTCATGAAAATCTTTGTGTCATTGTCTATTTATATGAGTGCATATTAATTGATTTGAATGATTTTTAGCAAGACATATAGTAAAAGGCATAATCTGTGTTCATTAAGTAATCTGCTTAAAGAAAAGAAAGAAATTGTATATAACTGATTCACCCCCCCACCCCTCTCAGTTAGGCTATCATGTTCAACAATTGGTATCAGAGAAAGGTTACTTCAAGATTCAGTTTAATCACTGGAAGTTTGATCTTTAATAATGGATAAGAAATCTGATTTTACTAAACATGTATTACCTTTGTTTGATGGGCATAAGTATGTTTTTTGGAGTATCATGATGAAGTTGTTTTTGCAGTCTCAAGGAGTAGATGTTTGGCAAGCTTTGTTGAATGAATATAAGGCTCCAACAACAGTTCCAACAGATGTTGCAGGGAAGAAATTCTATGAAATTAATTCCAAAACTATGTATGCAATACTTGGAGGATTGGCAGGTTCAGAATTTGTTAAGGCAATGCATTGTGAATCAACAAAAGAATTATGGGACAAACTGAAGAAGGTATATGAAGGAGATACTAAGGTAAAGAATGCTAAATTACAATCATATAGAAGTCAATTTGAAAGTTTAAAGATGGAAGAATTTGAAGATATAGCTCCATATTTCTTATGTATTGATGAAGTAGTCAATATTGTGAGAGGTTTAGGAGAAATAGTTGAAAATGTTATTATTGTGCAAAAAGTGCTTAGATCTTTACTTGGAAGATTTGATCCCAAAATATATGCTTTAGAAGAAAGAACTGATATTGTTACTTTACAAATGGATGAGTTGCAAGGAATACTAATAGCATATGAGATGAGGACATCTAATGAGAATCCTTCCAATAAGGAAGCAACTTTCAAGGCATAAAAGAAGGACAAGAAAATGGTTGAAACAGAAACCAGTAATCATGAGGATTCAGAAGAAGACATGGAAGAAGCTAACTTTGTCAAAAATATAAAAAGAGGTACCGACAAGTACAAAGGTAAACTTCCTCTCAAGTGCTTTAATTGTGGTAGAATAGGGCATTTTGCTTCTAAGTGTCCTTTCAATAAACATTTTGATGGAGAAGAAGAAAGTAACAACAAAACCAAAAAATATAAGAAATTGTATAAGAATCCATTTCAAATAAATTTTTATAAAAAGAAAAGTCTATTCATAAAAAATAATAGTGAGTCCTCAGATATAGATGAAAGTGATGAAAGTCCTAATATAAGACTTTTTATGGCTATGGAAAATAAGAATGGTGAACTTATTGAAGAAGAAGAAGGTGACGTTGACCTAGAAGTTGAACTTGTAAGTGCTTTGTCTGAATTAAAGAAAGTAAGAAGAGAATGAAAACAATTTAAAAGAGAGATTGGGAGTTTAGAGCAAGAAATTCATAAGTCAAACAATTTAATTGAAAGCACTGAGATCATGTTAGTTGACTTAAAACTCAAAATAGAAGAAGCTAGAGTGACTGAAGAAGCTCTAAATAGTGTACTTGCAGAGAAGGATAAGGAAAATGAAGGTTTAAAACTTGAAGTAGTTTTATTAAGAAAGAAAGTACAAGAAAATAGCATGAATCATAGTTCTCAAGTATTGGATCAAATTATCTATAGTCAAAGATAAACTTATGATAAGATTGGAATTGGGTACAAGTCTAAAGTTACTAATACAAGCTCTAGTTCGAGTTTTGAAAAAGCAGGTACAAAGCATACAAATGAGAAAAACACCTACAAGCAGAAGGGATAAAAAAAGCAAGAAGATAATCAGACTTCAACAGTGCATAGAAAAATTTATGGCAGACATCAAAACATGTTTGAAGGTTATTGTTTCTTTTGTTATAAGTATGGACACAAAGCAACTTTCTATAATGTTTTTTCAAGAAATATAAGTGCACATAACAGTCATGGCATATCTAGATTTGAATATGAAAGAAGACATGATAAATCTATTCAGAACAATGTGAACAACTCACATAACAGATTTGATGCTTTGAAATTTGAAGTTGAATTCTATAGGTGTAATAACTTTGGACATATTTCAAGAAACTATCCAGTGAATTTTCAAAACTCTGTTATAAACCAATACACAAATCAGAAAACTAGTTATTGGAAAAGGAAGAATGATCATTTAGAATTTGAAGAGTGAAAACTTGCGTTACAAGATGATCATAAAGTTAAGTGGTGTGTGGACAGTGGATGCTCAAAACATATGACAGGTAGAAAACAAATCTTTGATTCTTTAGATGAAAGAAAAGAAGGTTCAATCACATTTGGTAATGATCAATCAACTCGAATAGTTGGAAGAGGCATTGTTTGTTTTAACAAAGACATAATGGCTGAAAATGTTTTACTGGTTGAAAATATGGAACATCACTTGTTGAGTGTAAGTCAAACATGTGATAAAGAGCATCTTATGATATTCGATTCTAAACAGTGTCAAATCAGGGATGTTAAAACAAATCAGTTAGTTGGAACAACTAAAAGGACATCAAATAATATATACATTTTAGATGAAAAGGATGAAATTTTTTTATCTTGGACATGAAGATGAAAGTCGGTTATGGCATAAAAGACTTGGACATATTAACTTTGACAATTTGATTCAGTTAAATAAAAAGAAGGCAATAAGAAACTTACCTTTCATAAAGAATCTTTCCAACTCTATTTGTAAACAATATCAACATGGTAAACAAACTAGAGTCAAGTTTAAAACAAAGGAATATTCTACAACAAAACTTTTGGAAATAATACATGTTGATGTATGTGGACCTATGAGGACAACAGGTCTAAATGGTGAAAGATACTTTTTGTTATTTGTGGATGATTTTACTCAAATGACTTGGTTGTTTTTGTTGAAAAAGAAGTCTGAAACATTTAGTTGCTTTCAAGTTTTCAAAGAATTGACTGAAAATGAAATTGGTATAAACATTAAGTGCTTAAGGTCAGACAATGGAGGAGAGTTTGTGTCAAATGAATTTAACAATTATTGTGATGAAAATGGAATTAAAAGACATTTCTCTGTTACAGAAACACCTCAGCAACATGGTGTTGTTGAAAGAAAAAACATAATTGTTATGGAAATGGCAAGAACAATGATAAATGAGTCTAGATTGAATGACATGTTTTGGCCTCAAGCTGTTCACACCGTTGTACACATCTTGAATAGAATTTTGCAAAGAAATAATACTGATAAGACACCCTATCAATTATGGAAAGGAAGATCAGCAAACATAAAACATTTTAGAATTTTTGGGAGTAAGTGTTACATTAAAAGAATTGATAAAAATCTGGGAAAATTAGACTCTAGAACTGATGAAGGCATATTGGTTGGATATTCATGTTAAAGAAAGGCTTATAAATGCTATAATTTCATATTAAGAAATATTTTTGAATCTATAGATGTAAAGTTTGATGAGTCCTCATTTTTGAAGTCCAAATCGAAACAAAAGGATCAAAAAATACATGAAATATATGACAAACATAAGATGGATAAAGATGTAAGTGAAACAGAAGAAACTAAGATTGATGATAATGAACAGTTAATTTTTACATCAATACAGGGCACAACTCCATTCAAAAGCATAACTCCATCTAAGATTCCAAGCAAAAGAATACAGAAAAAATCATCTTGAAGAACAAATCATTGGTGACATAAATTCAGGTATTGGAACAAGAAGTACAAGGCTAGAATCCACTTCAACCCATGAATAGGTATCACTAGTTTCTTTGATTGAACCCAAAAACATTGAAGAAGCAATTAAAGATGAATAATGGATGAAAGAAATGAAAGAAGAGATTAATCAAATTGAAAAGAATAAAACATGGGAATTGGTTCCTAGACCATTGAACAAGAATTTTATTGGGGCTAAATGGGTTTTTAGAAATAAGATAGATGAAGCAAGAAAAGTAACAAGAAATAAATCTAGATTGGTTTGTAAAGGGTATGCACTAGTAGAAGGAATTGATTATGGAGAAACTTTTGCTCCTGTTGCAAGAATGGAATCTATTAGTTTGTTTTTAGCCTATACTAGTTCTAAGAACATTAAAGTTTATCAAATGGATGTAAAATCTGCATTTTTGAATGGTGATCTAGAAGAAGGGGTATACATTGAACAACCAGATGGTTTTTAGGTACAAGAAATAGAACAGTATATCTACAGGTTGAAAAAGGATTTATATGGACTAAAACAAGCACCAAGGGCTTGGTATTCCAAGCTTGAAAACTACTTAAGGAAATAAGGATATAAGAAAGTTAACACTGACAATAATCTCTATATCAAAGAAGAGAATGATAGCTTGGTCATTGTAGAAATTTATATAGATGACATTATTTTTGGAAGTGATGATGAGAACCTTAACAAACAATTTGTTGAATGTATGCAAAATGAGTTTGAAATGTCTATGCTTGGTAAAATGAAGTTCTTCTTAGGCTTGCAAATTCATCAATCTGATAAGGGTATTTTCATTACTCAAACAAAGTATACTCATGAAATGCTTAAGAAGTTTCAGATGCATGATAGTAAACCAGTTGGCAGTCCTATGGTTACTGGTTGTAAATTAAGTAAATTTGATGACTCTGAAGAAGTTGAGAAAACAATGTATAGATCTATGATTAGAAATCTTCTATATGCTATAGCTACAAGGCCTGATATTATGCATGTAGTTTTTCAGGTTAGCAGATTTCAGGCATCTCCTAAAGTCTCTCATCTACTTGCAGTAAAAATAATTTTCAAATATCTTAAGGGGACAACAGAGTTTGGTTTATGGTATCCAATAGGTAATGAACTTGAATTACATGCTTTCACTGATGTTTATTGGGCAGGGTGTGTTGATGACAGAAAGAGTACTAGTGGAGCAACATTTTTTCTTGGTGGATGTCTTGTGAGTTGGTCAAGCAAGAAGCAATCAACAGTGTCTCTGTCTACTGCTGAAGCAGAATATATAGCAGCTACAAATTGTGGTACACAGGTTATATGGATGAAACAAATGCTAGAAGATATACACATTCATTATAATACTCGTATTCCTATTTATTGTGATAATACTAGTGCTATCAATATTTCCAAAAATCTTGTTATGCATTCAAAAACAAAACACATTCCTATTAAGTTTCATTTTCTCAGAGATCAAGTTATGAACAAAGTTATTAAACTGGAACACATTGGAACAAAGGATCAAATTGTCGAAATGTTTACTAAACCTTTACCCAAAATGCAATTTGAAAGTCTTCAAGATCAGTTGGGAGTCTATTCTTTATAAGTTGACTTTATATGAAACTACAAGTTGTCATAATCCAAAAATTCATATTGTTGGCAATTGATTGTTCGGGGCTATTGTTTAAGGGGGAGTTGTTGCCAAATAAGCTATATATACAAATGATTTCTTAGTCTTTTGGTCAGGAGGAGTAACATATCAGCAAAGATTCATTACACTTAAGCATTAATAAAGAAAGTTGAAAGAAATTATGGCTTAAATGATCAATTCATCGAGGGACAAAAACATCACTGCAAAGACTTGTTGCTTATAATCAGTTCATTGCATATAAAAATGATAGGAATTTACAATATTTGATACTTTCCTCAGAAATTTCCTAGTTTATTGATTCACATAGGTTCATAACTCGTTGATGTTGACAGTGACATTATTTTATCTCAGACATGGGGAGTATAATGGCTCCTTTTCCATCGATGACAAAAGGGGGAGAATAAAGTAAGTTTAGTTTTGCATCAATGCCAAAGGGGGAGTTTGTTGGCATTGTTGTTATAAGTGTAGTTGTCATTAATGGAAAACATTATTGGCAGATCATTTGGCAATCATTACTATTGGTAGAGAAAACATTGTTATTGGCACAGTATTTGGCAAACATTATTATTGGCAGAGCATTTGACAACCATTACTATTGGCAGAGCAAACATTGTTATTGGCAGAGTATTTGGCAAACATTATTATTGGCAAATCATTTTAAACAAATATTTTGTTAGCATTATGGAGTTCAGCGTTATGGATTTTGTAGGCATTGATGTTATGACAGGTGTAGACATATGCCAAACTGTTTTCACTCGCAGATAATTTTAAACAAAGCTTTTGTTAGCATTATGGAGTTCAGTGTTATGGAGTTTGTATGCATTGATGTTATGATAGGTGTAGACATATGCAAAACTGTTTTCACCACAAATGGCGCATACCACAAATAGCGCATCACCAAACTACCTACGCATCCATATGCCAAACTGCTATCACCACGAATAGCACAGATACATGTTTCTCTGAGAATGCAACAAAATTCGACTATGACATACAGGAAATATCCTTTTTTCTTAGCGCGTGAGGGATTTAACAAACTCCAACAGCTATAATTCAATGATAAAGATGCTTTGATGAATCTGATCAAGGGGTAGTTGTGCATTGCATGGATAATTCAATCCAAGGGCACTTTGTATAGTTATAATCAGTTAAAAAGATTAAAACTAATACTTGAAGGGGATTCGAACAATATTTGTATATATAGCACGCTTTCCATGAAGGATTTGAGTGTGAAAAGGAAATATATTGAAGTGGGAGTTGTTTATCTTGGAAATAGAGGAGGAAATCTGTTTTATCTCTGTAAATTAACATGAACAGAAATAAAAATATACAGAGATAGTGAGAAGAAATGATGAAGACAAAGAAAAGATTAAGGAGAGAAGACATATGCACAGATCAATGAATTAAAGAGGTACAGGTCCAGAGGATTCATGCACAGGAGACTTCTCAAGCAACAAATTATGTTCACAGGTGCAATTGTTTTAATTTATGAATGAATAGATCTTAAATAACTTGAATAAGAAAAATATGCAGAGGATAGAGTTATTTATTTATTCTCAGATGATATGTGATGAAGGCCCTATTTTGTGAGGGTTTGATCAAAGAATAGATTCATATATGAATCTGTAGACAAAGATGGAAAACATAGGGGTTGAGTGACTGAAGATATTCATGTCCAAAGGTTCTTTAAATAGAAGGTTCAGAGGTATGTATGAATCTTAAAGAGATTGATTGCTTTGATCAAAGGTGTGTATGAAAGAATGATTTAAATGCTTAATCATTTGACAGAGATGACAATAAGTTGTTTTGCATATTCTTAGTGATAGAACAGTATTATCAAGGTGGTAGGGAGTGTAAGTTTTAAACCTGTGAAGTAAATCAATGCATATAGATTCTTAAGAAAAACAGAATTTAATCAATATCTCATACACAAATTACATAGAGATTTTATACCGGAAACCCTCAACCGGGAAAACCTTTCTTATATTCATTATATCAAGTTTCACCATTCACCATACAATATATATACAATGTTTTTAGGTATTTTGTAGATACCAAAACCCTAATCCCTTAATCCGGGATTAATTTACAAAACTGCTAAAAACAGCAAAAACC
>ML783842.1:676852-688247 GCA_009831015.1 Picea engelmannii
ATCATGTTCAACAAGTTGAAGCATTAACAAAATGAAACCCTAATTCACCAAGGAAAATCCATCATAAAGAAAGAACAAGTCTCAAACAGAGTTGACACATCATCCATCCATTCAATAACATAAGACAAACCATCACAAGATAATGTAACCAAGAGAGATAGAGATAATTTCCCAAGTAGGGTGCAAATTTCAGCCAATGTAGTCTTCTCACAATGGGAGAGCTATATCAAATGAGATAGAAACGATCTCTATTTATACAAAAACATCTAATAATATTTTTTCAAAAAAACCTAGTTTAAACCACAAAGTAAGGGGACAATAACTCTTGCTTTTCCCCTTTACAATTTAAAATTTGATTTTGCACAACAAAAACCCTAGAAAAAGCATGATGTCACCCCTTTAGGGCAACATTTTGGCAATTTTGGAAATTCGTTGAGGTTCAAGATGAAACGTTGGACCTTCAAATGCCTTCTTCCAAGGAGCTAAGGACCTCTCCACCAAGTCAAGGCATTCTTCCTCATCAAATGATGCCATGTGTCCTCATCACCACCAAACCCTAGCCCATGCATGACGTCAAGCCCTCAAAGTGGAAGGTTTGGCCTCCAAAGACAAAACATTGGGCTAGTAGGGGCATGGATGAGGTCCTCCAAGGAATCTCCCAAGCCTCCAAAGGATGTCCTCACAATCCAAAGTGTAAGCTATGGAATCCAACCGGTGGGCTTCAAGCCCCAATGAAGCCGAAGCTAGGCTTGTTCTTCCAAATTTGTCCACCAAACAAGGTCCTGCAAAGACAATGAATATGCCCTCCAATGATCTCAAGTCAAATGCATCATGATGAGTAAATCAAGTCAATAAAATATCCACCTAAGCATGTGCATCAAAAACCATGTCATCAAAACAAACAAGTGCTCAAAGACCCTATGCAACTTGCCAAGTTTGGGTATGGGAAGGTTGACAAGGTGACCTATTGGGTGAATCATCCCCTAGCTCAAGGAGTGTTTCCTGAGTGGAACCCCTTTCTAATACATGTGGAAAAGATGATATGGATGGGGGAAAGACTCTTGGGCAAGGGGTTCATGACATACAAGGGATAGTAGTGTCTCATTTATGGGTTCCTTTTTAGAGGGTGTGTTGCAGCTTCATTTTCAATGCATCCTTTTTCCAAGCCTATTCATTGCCATTAATCAATTAAGGTCCAAACACTGGGTACTCCCTAGGGTGAATTGATTAGCTTCAAGGGAAGTATTAAAGTGTCACTTGAAGGGATAAGTACACATAGTGCCATGGGGGTATAGTCTAGCTTGTAACACACTTTGTATAAATCCCTCAATCAAGTCGGACATTTATGTTATGTGTTTTCTTTTGCAGGCCTTTGATTTTTAGGAGAAGCATTTCATTTCTCTCAATACCTCTTTGGGTGAGCATCTGGAAGGTTCGTAATTAGCATTTTATCTCTTTCCATCCATCTCCCCTATGGGCCTTTAGCCCCTTCTTCCCATGAAATGAGGGACAATCCCTTCTTGGTTCAGTACACCCAAAAACCCAAAAGATAAGGAGATGGGGGGACAAAGTGTGGAAAGTGACAAGTATGGCCAAGAATGGCACGATGAATCATCAAGGGTACCTCCCAGTAGAAAACCAATCCCTATGGGTGACCACTTACTAGGGCGCAATGTCAACCTCCAAGGTGAAACATGGCAAAGTGCATAATGTCCAAGTAGACGTTACATAATCAAAAGCAGTTTTAAATGCAACAAACCCAAATGCCTCAAATATTGAAATGACACTCACCATAATACCTGGATTGTACCTCATGGATCAAGATCTAATGTCCTCCAGAAGCAAGTTGGTGTGGTGGATACCCTCATGATGAATCCGGAACTATGGTGGTGAAGTATGCTTTTATCTATGCAAGTGGACATTGCTGGTCAAGTTTTCTCTCAGTACTCCATGTCTACAACCCAAGGGCCATGAGACATCATCTCCTTAGTTATCCCTAGGAGTAATCAAATACACATTAACTTGCGAGGCACAATGTACTATATGTATGAAACAAGATTCCTGAATTGACTTAATCAAATACACATTAACTTCTAAATTCTATTTAAAGGAAAACATATCCATTCAAATGACTCAAAAACAATTTGTCTATTCTAGTGTAAATTTGAAATGCCAACAAATAGTACAAACACAAGTTTGACCTGTACTCTTCAAGTTGCTACAATTACTTGAAACCACTTCTATCTTCGGTCATGTTCCTATTGAGTATGATATTGTTGGCTATCGAAGGTCACTCCTGGATTGCTAGCAGGAGCAGAGCCCGACGCCCATCAGTTTAATGTCACGATTTGTTTAAAGGGTGATCAAATGGAGGGAAACTCAAAACAGCATCGTATCAGCTCAGAAACCAGACCAGGCATGCATGAAAGAGCGAGGTCTTGATAAACTCCAAACAGTGAGTCGTAGTAAAGGGCGAGTAGGTGGAAGACTTACGCAAGAAGAGTGTAAAAGTCTATCACAGACATCCGGTTTGTAACAGACTAGAGAAGAAGTGCATTCAAACATAAAATCCTTTTACATTCAAACACAAATACCAGAGATCACAATAATGCCACAACAAATCCTTTATCTCCACAAGATTGTTAAGCCCACGTGAATCCTTCAACTGTGAACCCTCCAGCAGAAGATGAAACAAAGATGGAAAAGAAAGGGAAAACTGCTTGTTATAAACCAAGAAATCTTAAACACAGAGGCATAACCAGGAAACCAAAGCATGGATGAAACTTTACAGTCGGGAGCTTAGCTCTACCATCGATAGATACAAAAATGGAAAAAATGCCTACATATACTCAGAACAACAATAGCAGCGGAACCAAGAAAGTGCATTAAAATCTTTGCGTCTGCATGGATTCTGACACTCTGCAGCCGCAATCTTTGAATAGTCGTGCAACTTGTGGCAGACGCGATCGATCTTCTGACAGTTACATCGGCGAATCGACGTGCCTTTAATTCCATGCAGGATGTCCCCATTATGGCGGAGACGATGTCTAACCACCCCCAACTACTTCAATAACTGCTTCTTGGGATTGAGAACGGCCCGGCCAACTCAGCATTTCGAGATAGGGAAGACTTCTCATGCTGCCACCTGGAATACCCGACCGGCTTAAAAGGATATGTGGGGGGAACAGTGCGGAAGGTGGGACAAGGGAACGAAGTAACGGGGTCATTACAGTGGGAGAGAGAGAGATTACAGGGGGGACACATGGCAGGATGCGACAGGCGAAGGAGGTGGAAGGATCGATGTGATGGACACATTTAAGGGGAGGCTGATGTGGAGGCGAGGAAGACGTGTGGCGGATGATATATGGATAATGGGAAAAGGAAGACCACGCGGACCATAGGAAAGAGGCAGAAGGATGACACATGGCAGCAGGGGAAAGGCGAAAGGAAGGATGAAATGACGGGGGTTGGTCCCACACTGGTTAAGCACAGGGCAGATGAAAAGGGCGTGGCTGCACAAGCACCGTTGATCTGGGCGCGTCAATTGTGGCCGTCGGGAAGCTGCATATGAGATTCCGGACCCCCCCCCCCCTCCGNGCGGGGGGGGTGGGGGGTCCGGAATGGTCTTCATCGCCGTTGATCCGGGCGCGCTAATCTGAACCGTTGGAGAGTTGCGCCTGCGATTCCGGACCCCCCCCCCGCTTAAAGGTAGAAAGGCAAGGGGGGTCCGGAATCCAACACGCGCCGTTGATCCGGGCGCGTGAATCTGGACCATTCGGACTTGCTCGCTGCTTATCATGGGCGCATTATCGCTCAAAACTTAGGACAAATGGGTTCTTAACCCCTTTCTTTCGCATTCTAACCCCCTTAACAAGAAATATCGCTAACATTTGGCTCCATGGGGGATAGAGTCATCCCTGTGATGCTCTAAGAACTCCTTTGCAGACTTAGTGCCTTTGTTGTTGGGCTATGGAGTCATTTATTACTCCGAAAAACAAAAACAGAAACAAAAAGAAATATTTACAAAACAAAACAAAACGAGCCGACTGTGGCTCATAGAAAACATTTCTTTAAGAAATGCCCATTGACTGGGCCACTGAAAACTTCATTGCCTTCCAGATCCTGCAACCTGTAAGTGTTGTTCGAAAACACTTCAAGGATCTTGAAAGCCCCGAACCAGAGGGCATCGAATTTACTGTGTTTGCCCTTTTCCTATCTGGGTGCATCCCACTTGAGCACCAGGTCACCCTGCTCAAACTCTTTCTTTTTGCTTTTCCTGTCAAAAGCCTGCTTGATCTTCTGCTGACGATTGTAAGCTCTGTCCAGGACCTGTTCTCTGATCTGCTGCACTTCCACCATCTGATGAATTCTTCTGATCACATGGTTAGGTTCCCCCTCATAGTCTTGGAGGAGATTCGCTACAGGAAAGGCAAGCTGAGTGGGGAAAACAGCCTCAATCCCATAAACCAGTTGAAAGGGTGAGAGACCCAGGGATTTCTTTGTTGTCACTCGATCAGCCCAAAGAGCAAATTTGAGCTTTGAGTCCCAGGCCCTTTTATTGTCCTCCAAAATATTTTTGATAAGCTGGATTACACTTTTATTAGAGGACTCTGCCAGTCCGTTTCACTGAGGATAGTAGGGAGTGGAGTGAATCAGTGAAATCTCAAAATGTTCACAAAATTTGATCAGAGGCTCAGACTGAAATGGGGAAGCATTGTCAGTGACAATTTTGCTAGGGCAGCCAAATCTAGCTATAATGTCTTCCAAGAAGATGATGATTACTTTGTGAGAGGTGCTTCTGGTAGGGACAACGTCTATCCATTTAGTGAAGTAGTCAGTTGCTGTCAAAATCCATCGGTGCTGGCCACTTGAGGGAGGATGGATTTCCCTGATGAAGTCCAATCCCCACTGCTGGAAGGGCGCTGAGACCACTACAGGTTTCAATGGCAGGGATTTGAGCTACTGCTTCCCTGAAAATTTCTGACATTTGATGCAAGCTCTAATTTCCCTGCAGACATCAGGAAATAAGGTGGGCCAGTAATACCCAGCTCGGAGGATCTTGTGAGCTGTGGTCTTCCAAAAATAATGGCCTCCACAGAGACCGCTATGGAAATCATTCATAACCTTTTGGGCTTATTGTGGGTCCAGACACATCAGTAATACCCCCTGGGGGTCTTTCCAATACAAAGCTTGGCCAATAAGACAATACCTGACAGCTTTGAGCTTTAAAGCTCTGGCTTTGCTCTTTTCCATCCCGTCGGGTGGTCTCAACTCCTGCAGGAAATACAAGACATCTTTGTACCAGGGGCATTCTGTTAGTGGAATAGTGCTTTGGGAACCTCGGCTGGATGACTCAGTTTGCTCATCGACAAGATTAATTTCCAAGGCTTTATAATTGGATTCGGCCAGCAGCTTGGCCAAACCCTGCCCCTTTATTAGCTTGGTGGGCTTGATTTCCAGGTCAAATTCTAGGATCTTGGCGATCCATTTACCTCTTCTTCCGTCTATGTCAGGCTGTATAAGGATGTCCTTCACAGAGGCTGAAGGGACATATGCAACGATTTTTGAATGTAAGACATAGACCCTGAAAGATTTGAGAGATTTCACCAAGGCATAAGCCTGCTTTTCCATGATCTCGTAGTGGAGCTCTGCATCTCTCAGTGCCTTGCTAAAGAAGGCAATAGGCTGCTCCTGCCCTTGCTCATTTTTCTGTAATAGAACCGTTGCTACTGTGTCAAAGGAAGCAAAAGAAAATATCATAAAATCTTTAGAATAATCTGGACTGATCAGCACAGGAGCCTCGGTCAATGCTTTCTTTATCTGGTCAAAAGACTCCCTGGGTTCAGCAGTCCATTTTATTTCATAGCCCTTCCTGAGCATGGCTGTGATATGTTTCACCAATTCAGCGAAATTTGAGACAAACCTCCTCAGGAAATTAATCCTTCCCAAAAATGCTTGGACCTCTTTTTTGGATCTGGGAAGTGACAGGGCCTGAATGGCCTCCACCCTGTCAGGATCAATTCTCACTCCTTCTGCTGAGACTATATGGCCTAACAGCTTCCCCTCTTGCATGGAAAACAATGATTTCTTGGGATTCAGGGAAAGGCCAAACCTGCGGCACTTCAGGAAAACCCTCTTCAAGTGGGAGTGGTGCTCAGTATCAGTCTTGGAGAAGACCGTTATGTCATCTAAGTATATTACCACGAACTTATCTCTTTCCCCGATGAAGGCTATGTCCATGGCTCGTTGAAACGTTTCTCCGGCGTTCATCAGCCCAAATGGCATCTTGGCATACATGAATGTGCCCCACGGAGTGGTGAAGGCTGTCTTTTCTCTGTCTTCAGGCATGACCGATATCTGGTTATAGCCAGAAAAGCCATCAATCATAGATATCCTAGATGCACCAGTGACCCTCTGCAATATATGTTCCATGTTGGGCAGGGGGTAATTGTCCTTTCTTGAACTCCTGTTCAGGTTCCTGAAATCGATGCAGAGTCTGATTTCTCCGCTCTTCTTTCTTACTGGGACCAAATTGGCTACCCAGCTTGAGTATCTCAAGGGGACTATGATTTGGGCATCCAGCAGCTTTTTCACCTCCCTCTCCATGACAGGCAGCAGCGTAGGATTTATCTGTCTCAGCTTCTGCTTAAAAGGTCTAGCCTCCTCTTTCAGTGGGATCTTGTGCTCAATGACTGACGTGTCGGATGTCTTGAGGTCTTCGTAGGTCCACGCGAACACATCAGCAAACTCTCTCAGCAACTTAGTATATCCGACCCTCTGCTCCTCGGTCAGGATTTTCGATAGCTTGACCAACTTGGGCTCCTCTGATGTGCCTATGTTGCATTCAGTGGTATCAGCATCATCTCCTGAAACTCTCCCCCTAATGGCCACATCGTTCCCATTGAACAATCTTTCTAATGGGATCAGACCTTTTGGTATATGATTGCTCGGCAGTTGAATAATCTGATGGTCAGCAACTTTATTCAGCAACTTCCCAGGGTGGTGGTCAGGTTCATCGTCAGGGTCCTCATCTATATGCAATGTAGAAAAATCATTGATGGATTGGAGGAATTTCTCAATCTCCTGATCGTCTTCAAATACCTTCCAATGTTTGACATTGTCTGGTACAGAGGGTCTGTATCTTATTTCCACCTCTGATCCGTCAGTGGGCAGCGCAGGAGCTTCGAACAAACTAACTGAGAAAGCTTGAAAGTCGGCTGGAGCATTTTCTTCCCTTGGAATGAAAGAGATGTTGAAAGCCAAGAAGAAACTATCAATAAGATCCCATACCTCGTTCCTGTAATTCTTGAGGCGAGGGTGCTTGGTCTGATAGATGTTTTTTACCTGCTGGACAATTAATTCTGCATCCCTGAACACAGCGATCTCCCTGATTCCCATTTCTTTTGCAGCCCTTAATCCCAGAACCAGAGCTTCATATTTTGCTACATTATTGGTGACTTCAAATTCCAACTTGTATGACAGAGATATGGTTTCCTGAGAAGGAGATTTGAAAACCACTCCGGCACCTGCACCTATACTGGAAGAAGTTCCATCAAAGAACATCTTCCAAACAAGGTGGTTGGAGAGGGCATTCCCTGATTAAGACTGAGCTGCTTTCTGATCTGTAAAGGGGGCTCAGGCTCGTCAGTGAACTGCAATAAGCTAGATCCTAAGTCAGTGTCTAAGGCATAGATGGGATGATTAGTGGGGTTTGCTTCATCATTGACAATGTAGGCTAGTTGGGCTTCTCTGTACAATCTCCTATGTTCCCCCCCAAAGACTGGAATGGTGGCATATGTGAGATCCATCTGCAGCGTTCCTCCAAGTCTCTTAATCCAAGACCTTGACAACAACATGCCAAACTTGGGGGGAACATCAGCTACCACTATATCCATAACCATACTTTTCATGGGCAGCTGAAACAGGGAAACTGCCAGGTCCTTGCTGACTCCCAAACATTGTACCCTCCTGGAGTCAAAGGAATAGAGGTCATGATAGGCTCTGGTGACTTCTAATCCTAGCTCTTCCATGACATCTTTGGGCATGAGGTTGTGAGAGGCCCCTGAATCCATTAAGCAATTATGCAACACTTTGTCATGTATATTCAGGGAGGTGTAGAAGGGAGGGGATGAATCATCTATGTCTTCTACCATGGGACCTAGGACAACTGCAGGCCTTTCATCTTGGAGGCTTATGAAGTCTGTGGAGGGGCTAGAGGCTTCGGATTTCAACAGGTCGGAGAAGCGATTTTTGAATTCCCCATGTTTGATTAACTCAGTGAGGGGCACAGGGATTATGATCTTTTGTATTTCATGCTCGAAATTAAAGGAAAATGAAAGCTTTGGAATTTCTTTAATCTCAGGAGCATGATTGTGAATAATAGGGGAGAGAGGTTGGGCCTTCTTACCTTTATGATGGCCAGCTACCTTTTCAGCAGACTTCCCTGCTCTAGTGGATGGCTCAGGAACATCAGGTGTTTCTGCCCTCTTGTCAGACCTCAGATTATACCTGGCTCGACCCCCGCCAACTTTGTCTCCCTTGCTCAATTCATTCAGTTGGTTGTCCATGAGAGATTCCTCGTACGCTGACTTGGTCAGATGGGGGAAAGGAGGAGTGACTTCTACAGAGTGGATTTTAGGCTCAGACTCGTCTGTTTCTCTTTCTTCTTCATCGGCTACAAAATTGTTCTGGAAGGGAGCCTGAATCCTTTGGTCATCTCAGTCTCTTTCCTTCTCTTTGTGCATAGTTGGAGGAACAAAATTGTTTGGCCTTCTGAAAACTCCTCTGTTCTCGGTGTTCTGAGGGCCTTTGTTCATTTGTTTCCTTTCCATCTTTATTCTCTCCATCTCCTCTTTCAGAACGTTCACCAGCTGGGTCAGCTCATTTACTTGAGGGTGGGGCACTGATGGGCTGGAGATGATGGAACCAGAACCCGAGGCTTCTGATTTTCCCTTTCTTCTGTCAGTGTCGGCTCTAGCCCTCAATCTGTCAGCTGCTAACATGTTGGATTCCACTTCTATAGCTGCATCTTGCATCTGAGCTAAAGAGGTGGCTCGTCTTTCTCTTAATACTAGACAGAAATCGGGGTCAAATGCACTAGCATACGAAATTTGAGCAGAGGCTTCTGAAGGGTTTATCTCTGCAGGAATCTTGTTATACATCTTATTGAACCTTTTGGAGAATTCAGAGACAGATTCTCCTTCCTGCTTCTTCAGGGACCCAAACTCAGTCATGTAATAAATGTAATCTTTTCTATCTCCCCACTGCCTCAGGAAAACATTATCCAGGGCTTCAATACCAACAATAGATCCAGGGGCCAATCCCCTGAACCACTTTCTAACCTCACCATCCAAGCTCTGGACAAAGACTCTCATCCAGACATCTTCATTTTCAATATTGAGGTTGTCTGCATAACTGTAAAAAGCAGCCAAGTGTTCTTCAGCAGTTATGTCTCCCTCTCCTGTAAACTTGGGCATATACTTCAAGTAGTCTCCAACAGGGAGAGGGTTCATAGGATGAGGCAGGACCAAAGGAGCATATCTAGCAGCGACTATGGCATCAATTCTGTTCTGAGGGGGATTAGCACCAGCCATAGGGACGTTGAGTGGAGGAGGACTCGGAGGAGACGGAGTGTGAACAGGTGAGGAAGGCAAAGAGGTCTTCACAGGAGATGACGGGGAAAACAGAGAGAAGTCCGAGGGACTTGAGTGTACAGGTGCTTCTCTCCGCGCAGCAATAGTAATCAAAGGAGGGGTAGTGAAACCTCCTGAGGGGGAAGTGACAAGGATCTCTCCCTCTGATACTAGACCAGGAGGAGAAAACTCAGCAGGAACACTCCCGAAGTTCAGAAAACGGGAAACCTCAGATGAAGTACGACTAGGAAGCTGAAAATCAGAAAATGGAGTTTTCACAGAAGGGGACGGTGTATTACCTTTTTCATTGACCGAAACTTCTTTTGCAGAGCTCTTTCCCTTTCTGCGCACTGCTTCCAAGTCTACTTCTGGCGTGGCTAAAGGCAAGTGTGGATTACACCTCGTGTGTCTACCTCTCGAAGCCACAGCTGATAGAACAGGTTCTCCCCAGCGGAGTCGTCACAGTGGAGTCGCCAGGTGCACAGTAGCAATCTTCAGGTTCTGATATCTGATGCACCTTCAGAAATCAGTTGATCTTTGTCATTCAATCCCAGGGAATATATTCAACATCGTCCCCGGAAATGGCGCCATAAATGTTGGCTATCGGAGGTCACTCCTGGATTGCTAGCAGGAGCAGAGCCCGACGCCCATCAGTTTAATGTCACGATTTGTTTAAAGGGTGATCAAATGGAGGGAAACTCAAAACAGCATCGTATCAGCTCAAAAACCAGACCAGGCATGCATGAAAGAGCGAGGTCTTGATAAACTCCAAACAGTGAGTCATAGTAAAGGGCGAGTAGGTGGAAGACTTACGCAAGAAGAGTGTAAAAGTCTATCACAGACATCCGGTTTGTAACGGACTGGAGAAGAAGTGCATTCAAACATAAAATCCTTTTACATTCAAACACAAATACCAGAGATCACAATAATGCCACAACAAATCCTTTATCGCAACAAGATTGTTAAGCCCACGTGAACCCTTCAACTGTGAACCCTCCAGCAGAAGATGAAACAAAGATGGAAAAGAAAGGGAAAACTGCTTGTTATAAACCAAGAAATCTCAAACACAGAGGCATAACCAGGAAACCAGAGCATGGCTGAAACTTTACAGTCGGGAGCTTAGCTCTACCATCGATAGATACAAAAATGGCAAAAATGCCTACATATACTCAGAACAACAACAGCAGCGGAACCAAGAAAGTGCATTAAAAGCTTTGCGTCTGCATGGATTCTGACACTCTGCAGCCGCAATCTTTGAATAGTCGTGCAACTTGTGGCAAACGCGATCGATCTTCTGACAGTTACATCGGCGAATCGACGTGCCTTTAATTCCATGCAGGACGTCCCCATTATGGCGGAGACGATGTCTAACCACCCTCAACTGCTTCAATAACTGCTTCTTGGGATTGAGAACGGCCCGGCCAACTCAGCATTTCGAGATAGGGAAGACTTCTCATGCTGCCACCTGGAATACCCGACCGGCTTAAAAGGATATGTGGGGGGAACAGTGCGGAAGGTGGGACAAGGGAACGAAGTAACGGGGTCATTACAGTGGGAGAGAGAGAGATTACAGGGGGGACACATGGCAGGATGCGACAGGCGAAGGAGGTGGAAGGATCGATGTGATGGACACATTTAAGGGGAGGCTGATGTGGAGGCGAGGAAGACGTGTGGCGGATGATATATGGATAATGGGAAAAGGAAGACCACGCGGACCATAGGAAAGAGGCAGAAGGATGACACATGGCAGCAGGGGAAAGGCG
>ML783842.1:688297-705590 GCA_009831015.1 Picea engelmannii
CCGTTGGAGAGTTGCGCCTGCGATTCCGGACCCCGCCCCCCCGCTTAAAGGTAGAAAGGCAAGGGGGGTCCGGAATCCAACACGCGTCGTTGATCCGGGCGCGTGAATCTGGATCGTTCGGACTTGCTCGCTACTTATCATGGACGCATTATCGCTCAAAACTTAGGACAAATGGGTTCTTAACCCCTCTCTTTTTCATTCTAACCCCCTTAACAAGAAATATCGCTAACAGAGACCGAGACACATGCTACATAATCTTTTATTAAAATTTATTCATGACATGCATTATGGTAAACAACTCTTAGTAATCACTAAAAATCACAAATAATTTCATAAAACCTAAATTAATCATATAAACATGAAAAGATTTAAAATGTAATCCATCATACCTTGCCATATTTATAAAGCAAAATGGTGAGGAGGGAAAGCATTATGGTTTGAAATTAGATCAAAATGGAAAAAGATGTTGTTTACATAGTCTATAAGTTCCTTCTTCTCAACAGATATGGTGTTTTGCTTTAACTCATAGCTAGTGAGAATCCATGAGAAATGTTGGATTATGTCACTGGGCCTTCATGTCGTCACAGAGATCGATTGCATTATAATCATTCTTGTGAATGGATCCAATTGCTTATATTAATGAACGAATTCGACAGTCCACCACTTGTTCGACTTGCTCGGCATGGAGGCTCTTCACCCATCATGGATTATGCTTTGAATCTTTAGCCTTTTATGGTGCAACCCACTGTCAATAGTCACAATACTTTCAATATATTTAGCAGGAAGAGCGCCATCTCAAACAAAGTGTTTGGATTGCATTTTTTGTTCAAGGGCAATCACAATCGAACTCGAACTTTGGATAATGCAACGAAGTAATGATTCAATAATAAATCTGTGTGCAGGAATTTGATACGAGGGTCTAGATAATCATAACAAAGGATGTAATAAACGGGCATGTCAACGTATTCGAGAAAATTTGACAAACTTTGGTTCTCTTCCAATTTAGCATCACCAAGACCACAGATATCCAATTGAAATCCTTTTGCTTCTGAATGTTGAGATGTATATACAGATTGTTGTTGCACAGACGTACACGTACTTTGGATTTCTCACACACCAAATGAATAGATGATTTTTCATGAGAAATAATATAGGTCATTTGGATTCTTTTATATAGTTGCTCTGCGTACCCAGGTCGCGAGCACACAAGTCGATAGCTTCCGCACACATCATGTTTATGGTTTCTGGAAAACAATTGCTCTGCGGCTTGTCACTCACTGAAAGCGCAGGGTTAGATCACTCATTGAAAGCAGGAGGTTGGATCGTGCGACTCTGCACTTGCCATGTGGCAGATATCCAATGCGGGGATCGTGTGAAAAGGATCCGTAGCATTTTCGTAGTACGGTCAGTTAACCCGCTCGTCCGATTGTCGACACGTGGCCTACATCCAACGACTAGATCTAAGGGCTGCTTATTTACCATGTGGTGTGCACCGAACGGCCTGATCTAAGGACTCCAGTATCGGCACGTGGCGTGATCCAAGGGCTCTAGACTCACCACTTGGCAGTTATACAACGATGCGATCAAGCGCAGATATGCCACATGGCCTGCATCCAAGAGCCTTGATTATGCCACGTGGCATCCATCTAATAGAGAGATCCAAGGGCTCTGAGATTGCCACGTGGAGAAAGATTGGGTGGCTGTGAGATTGCCACGTGGAGCTCATCCAACGACGAGATCTGGTGGCTCTCAGCTGGCCACGTGGCAAACATCCAACGACGAGATCCAAGGGCTCCGAGATTGCCACGTGGCTCCCATCCAATGGCGAGATCTAGTGGCTCTGATCTTGCCACGTGGCTTCCATCCAACGGCCAGATCGAGTGGCTCTGAGCTTTCCACATGGCCACCATCCAACGACGAGATCGAATGGCTCCGAGATTGCCACGTGGCCACATCCAACGACGAGATCAGGTGGTTCCGAAATTGCCACGTGGCGTTCATCAGAGTGTCAGATCCGACGTCTGTGACTTCGCCACATGTCGTGCATCGAACGACTAGATCTAACAGCTTGAGTTTGCCACATCGGCGACTGTGTTCAACGGCCACATCGGCGGCTCTGTTCTGGCCAATTGCAACGACTGTGTTATATTCCCTCATTAGGTCATAAAGATCCTGGCCATTGATCTTTGAATGCAGATTGGTCAAAATACGGAACATCTGGAATCGGAGAAGCCCTTGTTCGGCTCTGCACAAAGCCGAACAATGGCTTACAACGCACTGTTATGTAAATTAATTCATGCGAGAGGCCTCCATTTCGCGATCAGTTAAACACAAATTCGTCATTAGTTCGTCCAAAACCGTCTTAACTCCGACATGAACACTCAAATGCTCGAAAGCCGATCGAAAATCCGGTATGTAAGGCCTCCTCCTTGAAAATAGCCTGGAGAGGATATACAATATTTTGCTTCATTGCATGGCTTGCGGCCTTCTTGGTATGTCGAGATAACACGACACCCGGATTTCCAGCTTCGTCCTCATCCAGGAAGTTGGACCTGTACGCCATATCATCACTTCAAATATTAATGGAAACAATGTGGGAAAGTTGATATTTGGCTCTTGTGTTGGATAGAAGAATGGCTGCACCTCCCACACGAAACAAGCAATTGGGCAACAGCATGGATCTGTTAGAGCCTTTATAGAAATTCAAAGTAAGAATCTCGGTGCTCACCACCATGGCATATGAATCCTTGAGGCGTTGTAAACTCAACAGATTTTAATTTATGTTAATTAATATAATCAGCAGATTCCTGACCAGATCCAAAGAAATAATCCATGCGCTGCATCCCATACCCTCTCTCATTTTATAGCGGTTGACGATCATATCAGCCAGTGAAGGGCTCGGATTGAAAGCGCAGCAGTTAACCACCAGAATCCCAATATCCTGAGGGCTCAGTCCTTCACATTTCTCAAACAATTCATCCACAGCACCGAACATCACCATCCCTGCTTCTTTTCGAGCCTCCTCCAAGGTGGAACAGGGTGGCGAAGCTAATACAGCTGGCGGAGCGTAGGCTCTCTCTCCAATCTCCGCTGCCTCTATGATTCTCATCAAAATATCCGGATTTCAGGGCGCGTGACACGAAAGTTTCTTGGGTGAGCTTCAGCTCATGGGGAGCCTTGAAACAAGCAAAGTCCACCAAGTACAATAATATCCGGATTTCAGGGCATGTGACACGAAAGTTTCTTGTGTGAGCTTCAGCTCATGGGGATCCTTGAAACAAGCAAAGTCCACCAAGTACAATGGAGGCCGCCTGGGGAGTATAAACTTAAAGTAGCAGAGAATGAAAACGAACACTCCAATGAAGCTAACAAGGTTACAATATCAAAATTAAGCTGAGTATGCGCCCATGCCCTCCATAACTCTGAAAACTCTCCCCTCCATGGACTGAATAACATATTTACATCATTCACCATCTTTACATCATAACGTCAAAGGTCTTATTCCAAGGTTCTAGAGACCTCTCCACCAAATCAAGGCGTTCTTCCTCATCAAATGATGTCATGTGTCCTCGTCACCACCAAACCCTAGCCCATGCATGACGCCAAGCCCTCAAAGTGGAAGGTTTGGCCTCCAAAGACAAAACATTGGGATAGTAGGGGCATGGGTGAGGTATTCCAAGGCATCTCCCAAGCCTCCAAAGGATGTCCTCACAATCCAAACTGTAAGCCATGGTATCCAACCAGTGGGCTTTGTGCCCCAAGTAAGCCCAAGATAGGCTTGTTCTTTCAAATTTTTCCACCAAACAAGGTCCTGCAAAGACAATGAATACACCCTCCAAGGATTTCAAGTCAAATGCATCATGATGAGTAAATGAAGTCAATAAAATATCCACCTAATCATGTGCATCAAAAACCACCTCATCAAAAAAAAATAAGTGCTCAAAGACCCTATTCAACTTTCTAAGTTTGGGTATGGGAAGGTTGACAATGTGATCTATTGGGTGAATCGTCCCCTAGCTCAAGGAGTGTTTTCCGAGTGGAACCTCTTTATAAGATCTGTGATGACCCAAAAAAATCCCCTCAGTGAGAAGCATATGACATTTTTCATTTCCAAGGAAAAGATTTCTTTCTTGGCATTTGACTTAAAAAATTTCAAGATTGTTTAGAGCTTCTTCAAACATGTCACCATACATAGTAAAACCATCCATGTATATATTGACACAATCATGAATCAAGTAAGAAAATATTTCAAGGACTTCCCTTTGGAAAGTGGCAAGGGAATTGCACAATCCGAATGGTAACACTCGATAGGCATAAATTCCCTAAGGGCAGGTGAAGGTAGTCTTGTCTTGGTCCTCAGAGGAAATTTGAATTTGGTTATAACCATTGAATCCATAAAGAAAAGAGAAACATTTCTTTCCTTCCAAGGTATCTAGAATTTAATCAATGAATGGAAAAGGGAAGCAATATTTTTGAGTGGCCTTATTTATTTCTCTGTATTCAATGCACACACACAACTTCCCATTCTTTTTTGCCACAATTACCAGGGGTGAGACCCACTTACTATCAGAGATGGGATAGATAAAGTTTACATTGGGTAAATTTTGTTATTCCGCCTTCACTATGTCCCTCAAAGAAGGGTTCATTCTTCGTTAAGGTTTACTAACATCTTGAGAGTCTTCCTTAATATATATGTGATGAGTACATAAATTGGGATGGACCCCTTTCATGTTAGTATAATCCCAAGCAAATGCACTATTGTGCTTTTGCAACATATTGATGAGTTGATATTGCTGAGAAGGTTCTAGTTTGGAGATAACATTCAATGTTTTTCTTGGGTGGGTCTCAACTGGTGTGCTATGATCCTCAGATATGTCATCTAAAAAAATCACAGAGTCAAAGTGTTGTTCCAACTCAACGAATGAGCATGTTTCCTGAGAATAACTTCTTAGAATATGTCCCAGGGATGGATAAGTTTGATGGCTAACTGTATGAGGACATGTAGTTGGATGGATAATTGTATGAGGATATGTTATGAAAGTGAAAATTAGATCATCCTCAATATTTTTTATAAAATTATAGGCTTGTTCCAAAGTCAGAACATGTTGGATAGTATCTTCATCATTGTCTTCTATCCAAGAGGGGTTTTCTTAATCACAAGAAGGTTTAGAAGGGAGAAAAAGAGTAAGCCTTTTAGTGGAATTCCTATGAGAAACAATCATATATCCTTACCTACAACCAATATGTGCATCAACGGTGGATAAATAGGGTCTTCCCAAAATTAATGGGTATCCCCCTAGGTTAGCTTTTGGTTGCAAGATCATGATGTATGCCATATACTCCCAGGAATCCACAGAAACAACATCATCTTCCAAGACTCCCTCTCATTTGATAGTAGGCCTATCAGCTAACCAAAGAATCATAGGAGTTGAACGTAGATTAGGTAGTTTGGGTTTTTCCATTGTCTCCTTAGTCATAACATTGTTGGTTTCCCCTAGGTCAATAAAGGTGCTTAGGATGGAAGTGTTATTGATATTAACATTAACAGCTGGACTTCATGGATATACATACTTAGCCATGAAATTTTTTCCTTACATCAAATTGGACAATTTCCCAATCACATGGACAGTTTCAGGGTCCTTCTTTCTCCTTCCCGGTTTTCTTAGGAAGAGTTCTCAAACAACCTTGGCATAAATCAAGACATCTTTAATAGCCTGAAATAAAGAATTTTGACACATACATTTCTCAATTATCCTAGAAAGTCAAATTTTAGTTGTGTGAGGGATTTGTCTATGCATAATATTTCTAGATATGAAGGAGTTGGGATTGATCCCAATAAGTTTGGTTGGATAGAACTCCATGGGGTAGTGGCTTGTGTATAGAAGAAGGGTTGGAAATGTGATCATCCAGTTCAATGGGATATCCTCACCATCTTGTTACAGGATGATGGGATTAATCTAATCATTAATCACTTTTCCTGAGCATAAGTGAACATATTTACAATACACAAGGGGAAATGAAGTAGGCTGGGAAAGGAGGTAGCTCATCATTGTAGGTGGGTTCAGCTACTTTATTATTTGGGTTGGGAATGTATCTATGGTGATTTTTGAGGAGGTTGGTTGGATGGTAGTTGTAAGTGTTGTGGGTATTGGTGTGGAGGATGTGTCTAAGGGGGATACTATTGGATTTGTTGAGGAAAGTTTCCAAAATATGAAGACCCTCTCCAGCCTTGTTGCCAAGTTTGGTTTTGAGCTTGAGAAGACCATTGTTTCCATTGTATAGATGAGTACCAATTTTGAAGTGAATATTGATATGGAACAAAAAACTGGGATGGATCTTGTGTCATACCTAGTGGTCATGGTGGCCATTGTTGTTTCTAGGATATAAAGCATATATGTTTAGTTTCCTCATTATCCCCTTGATATACTGCCTTAAGCTCAAGCAAGGAAGGGTAGTTTTTAGATGCATGATTTTTCTCATAGATAACACATGTCTCTATATTATTTAGATGACATTCTCATATAGGGTGCTTATTTCGACATTTGGAACAGTAACTGGATAATGCCAAATTTGGCTCTTCTTTATTCTTTCTAGCTTGCATGGTATCTAATTGAGATCATATATACAATCACCTATAATTCCCCCGAGGAGAATAATATGAAAAGTCTTCGGGTCTAGCTTGTTCTACTTTGATTGTAGCAAATTGTATTGAAACCTCTCAACATAGTCCTCTAGGATTTCATCATCCTTTTGGGTCATTTTGAAAATTTCTTCTCGAATATTCCTTTCCTTAAAATAAACTTGATGCTTCCTTAAGAATAATTTCCTCATCTCTTCCAATGTGTCAATATTATTCTCTCCAACCCCATGAACCAACAAAGTGCTACTTCCTTCAGGGTGGCTAGAAATAACTTAAGGTTTTGGGCATGAGAGGAGTAGTCATAACTTCAACATAGGACATCAAAAATTGAAGAGGAATGTGTCCTGATATTCACTGGCCAAGCCACCAATGTTAGACAAGATAGAAGGTGGGATGTTCTTCATTTGAACCATTCCATCTGAATCTTGGATAATAAATTCAAATGTAACAGATTTTTTCAATTCAAAACCTTCTCCTTCATTAGCTATGTTTAACAAATCTTTTCTCCAAAGCACCACATATTCTAGATAATCAACAAAGAAGTTAGGCTCTCGAATAGAATTCTCCTGATAATATAAAGCCTCTTTCCTTCCAAGAGATTCTATGGTTGGAGATATTATGACAACATGTGATGTGTTATCACACAGGTTGTAGGTTAGACAAATCCCGATCCAATCCACAAGATGGCAACAAATAGGAGAATGCCTTCCCACTGTTACCTCAGATAGGTATTCTCATCACTTTAGAGGTGAAGTTATCACCTCAAGGGGGGAATCCCAGGTGACCCTAGTGGGGAAGTGAGATGGAAAACGATACTTATGAATGGATGCCCCTATAGTTCAGGTTTATAAATGTTAATTATCTTGGAAATGAATCTCGGTAGTGGTCAATGGTTGCCAAGAAGTTTGAGTACCTACGGATGATGATGGTACATGCCCAAGACACAAAAAACAACGATTATACAAGCTATATGTTAATTGGACAAGACATTTAATATTGTTTCCCATATCTGAAACAATCAACAAACATATATATCAACAAGCAAATTCTTATTAGATCTGCTAAACAAGATGCTAAAATTCTAATAAATGATGCAGGAGAGAAGCTAGTAAACACAAGTACAACTGAAGTATAAAAGCATAGACTTTCACATCAATGTAAGGTTGTTATAGAAAAGTGTTATAGAGATGTACTTGAATCCTTATGGCTGTAGAAAACAAGTTGTTACAATAGAAAAATCAGCCACCAAAACTTGCAAAACATCCACCCAAAAGATGCTCTAGGACTAGTAGATTATGCTCGCAAATCCTTAGCAAATTCTCACGGTTGATAAGAGAGTAAAATTCAAAGTTATGATGTGTTTTCTACAGCCCTAGTGATTGTATATTAAATATTCAAAAACAACAAGACTTTCTTGGCCAAAGAGACTCCTTAGTGGTTTAGAGACAGGCATAACATATAGGTTAAGTTCCACTTAAAATAATTTCAATATCTCAACTTTTCACAATTACCAATGCAATAATTTATTTCTCCAATGCATGAAAACTAGTGACTTTCTATTGGGAAAATGGATTAAGTCGATTAAACAAGTTGGATAAGTTACTTCCTTGGGGTTGTCATCCCTTTTAATCCCCAAGGAAAACCTAGGAGGGTGTAATCCGTTTTACTCCTCCTAGTATCCTTTCCATAGTATATTATTCCAAACAATTATAATGGACTTGGAGGGGATTGTATGTCCTTATACTCCCCAAGATATTATCACATTAATATTACTACCAAGCAAAGAGAGCAATGAACATGAAATGCTTACCTAATTGAAGCATTAACAAGATGAAACTCTAATTCACCAAGGAAAATCCACCATAAAGCAAGAACAAGTCTCCAAGAGAGCTAACACACCATCCATCCATCCAATAGCATAATAAAAACCATCACAATCTAATGTAACCAATATAGATAGAGAGAATTTCCCAATTAGGGTGCAAATTTCAGCCAATGTAGTCTTCTCACAATGGGAGAGCTATATCAAATGAGATAGAAATGATCTCTATTTATACAAAAACCTCTAATAACATTTTTTCCAAAAAACCTAGGGTAAACCAAAAATTAAGGGGACAACAACCTTTACGTTTCCCCTTTACAATTTAAAATTTGATTTTGCACAACATAAACCCCAGAAAAATCATGGTGTCACTCCTTTAGGGCAACGTTTTGGCATCTTTGGAAATTCGTTGAGGTTGGGGATGAAATGTTAGACCTCCAAAGGCCTTATTCCAAGGTTCTAGGGACCTCTCCACCAAGTCAATGCGTTCTTCCTCATCAAATGATGTCATGTGTCCTCATCACCACCAAACCCTAGCCCATGCATGACGTCAAGCCCTCAAAGTGGAAGGTTTGGCCTCTAAAGACAAAAAATTGGGCTAGTAGGGGCATGGGTGAGGTCCTCCAAGGCATATCCCAAGCCTCCAAAGGATGTCCTCACAATCCAAAGTGTAAGACATGGTATCCAACCGATCAAGTTCAATCCCCAAGGAAGCCCAAGCTAGGCTTGTTCTTCCAAATTTTTCCACCAAACAAGGTCCTGCAAAGACAATGAATACGCCCTCTAGGGATCTCAAGTCAAATGCGTCATGATGAGTAAATCAAGTCAACAAAAGATCCACCTAATCATGTGCATCATAAACCACCTAATCAAAACAAATAAGTGCTCAAAGACCCTATTCAACTTGCTAAGTTTGGGTATGGGAAGGTTGACAATGTGACCTATTGGGTGAATCGTCCCCTAACTCAAGGAGTGTTTCCCGAGTGGAACCCCTTTCTAATACATGCAGAAAAGATGATATGTATGGGGGAAAGAATCTTGGGCAAGGGGTTCATGACATACAATAGATAGTAGTGTCTCATTTATGGGTGCCTTTGTAGAGGGTGTGTTGCACCTTCATTTTCAATGCATCCATTTTCCAAGCCCATTCATTGCCATTAATTAATTAAGGTCCAAACACTGGATACTACCTAGGGTGAATAGATTATCTTGGGGGGCAGTACCAAAGTGTCACTTGAAGGGATAAGTACACATAGTTCCATGGGGGTTATAGTCTAGCTTGTAACACACTTTGTGTAAATCCATCAATCAAGTGAGACATTTATGTTATGTGTTTGATTTTGTAGGTCTTTGTTTTTTTAGAAGAAGCATTTCATTTCTCTCAAGACCCATTTGGGAGAGCATCTGGAAGATTCATAATCAAGTTTTTATCTTTTTCTTGCCATCTCCCCTCTGGACATTTAGCCCATTGTTCCCATGAAATGAGGGACAACCCCTTCTTGGTTCAATACACTGGAAAACCCAAAAGATAAGGAGATGGGGGAACAAAGTGTGGAAGGTGATAAGTATGGTCAGGAATGACATGATGACTCTTAAAGGGGACCTCCCAGTAGAAATCCAATCCTAAAGGGTGGCCACTTACTAGGGAACGATGTAAACCACCAAGGGAAAATAAGGAAAATAATATAATGTCCAATCAGACGTTACATAATAAAAAGAAGTTTTAAATGCAACAAACCCAAATGCCTCAAAAATTTAAATGACACTCACCATAATACCTGGCTTGTACCTCATGAAGCAATATCCAATGTCCTTTGGAAGCAAGCTAGTGTGGTGGATACCCTCATGATGAATCTGGAACTGTGGTGGTGAAGTGCGCTTATATCTATGCAAGTGGACACTACTGGTCAAGCTGTCTCTCGGTACTCCACGTTTTCAACTTGACGGCCTCGAGACATCATATCCTTAGTTATCCCTAGGAGTTGAGGATAACATCTGGCTCCTACTTGGGGACATGTACTTTTTGTAGAATGCATGAGAACCATTGCATCTCTTGGTGGACCTATGGCTCACTTAAACATAAAACTGTAAAATCTAGGGTGGTTTTATCACCCTTTGTCCATATATATCAAAACCAAAAATGACAACTAATCTAGAAAATAAATTTTAGCATTTTTAAAAAAATTTCTAAACTAAACTTGTAATATGATGAAAGAAATATGCAAGTAGAGAAAAATGAAATATGAAATGTAGTTAAACTACCACGAGCAATCAAGATGCAAATGCAAGGAAATTAAGATGGCCTACCTACTTACTTGGAGCCTAGGCCCTGAAGAAAACAAGTGCCATGGATGTAGGGTCAGAGAAAACACCATCCACTAGTAATGGCATTTTCTCCCATCCAAAGCTGTCAAGTAATACTTCTCTTTTTCAAACTTCTTCTTGATGATGTAAGGACCAAGCCAAGTGTCGTCATCCTTCTGGACATATTTAGGCTTTCCCTTCTTCTTGTATCACATGAATGAAATACTTCCTTCACTATAGTTGATGCAAGGTACATTCTTGATGTAAGGATAGGATGGAGGTCCTTTGTTTACTTCAGTTTTTGATGGCTTTCACATGTTCTTTGCTTTATTTATCCTCTTTCTTTAATATCTGGATGGACCTTGATTCTTTCCCTTGGAACTCCTTAAGCTTTTCATTGTACTCGTATTTCCTTAGGAGTAGTGTATCTATGCAGTCCTCCTACATGAAAGGTAAGTCTCATGGATCATACTCAATGGTATTTGGAACCACGTCAACTTCACACTCACTTGTGTAATCAGGACCATTCGGGTCCATCACATGCTTGTCAGTCCGCTCTTGACTATATACAATATCAAAGGTGCCTTCCTCCATGGGAATGTGTGCATGGGTAGGATCCATGCTAAGAAAACATCCAAGATAAATAGAGAAACTCCTTGATAGGAGCATCCCCCAAGCATTTGGAACATCAATCACAAGTATGTTCATAAGGAGCATGATATGTGGAAAATCAATCAGGAAGACTTCAATATTCTCACATAGTCCATGAACCTTAACCCTCTTAGAATCAATGGCACGCACATTTACATATGGTCGGGTCATCTTTAAGCCAAGTTGTTCCATCACCTTCAAAGACATGACATTTGTTGAGGCCTAGAAATCTAGCATACAACTTTTTAGGAGGAGGCCATTCATGCCCAAGGAAAGATAGAAATGACGTTTACTATCCCTTTTCCGATCAAGATACATGGTTTTCAAAATTATTGGAGGGTCCTCCTTCTTGGTTGTTACCTGTAATAACTTCAATACTTCCCTCCTCACAGAAGGAATTTTTCACATCTCTATTACAGGGACTGTCATATTCAACTTCCCAAACATGATTGCAACATCTATGTTCAACTAAATATCATCTTATTTTGGAGTTGGCTTGGGAAGAAACTAATATAATGGAGGTGGAAGTAGTGGGACCACCTTCTCTGTAAATGGGGGAGGAGAAATTGCTTCTGGCTGAGGTGGAGTGGAAGGTTGTGATTGAGGAATTCAAGCTTTATTTCTTCTAGTGTATATAAAAAATTCCCTCTTTCTCAATTCCTTTCTCTGGTCATCTATCAACTGGTTTAACACTCAAAGTCTTCCCTCTCTTTCCCCTTTTCTTCTAGCCTCGTCGATCTATTCCTATGTGACCTCTTCTTGGAAGTTACAGATAATATCCATGAAGTTCATATTGTTAGGAGAATCTTCATATTGTTGGGGACATTCATCCTCTTAGTGAGGCTCTTGACATGGAGAACACACACTTTTCCATATGGTCAGGTCATCTTTAATCCAAGTTGTTCCATCACCTTCAAATACATGACATTTGTTGAGGCCCTGAAATCTAGCATACAATTGTTTATGCGGAGGCCAATCATGCCCAAGGAAAGATAGAAAGGAGGGTTATTGTCCCTTTTCTGATCAAGATACATGGTGTTCAAAATGATTGGAGGGTCCTCCTTCTTAGTTGGTACCTGTAATAACTTCAATATTTCCCTCCTCACAGAAGGAATTTTGCACATGTATGTTACAGGGACCATCATATTCAACTTCCCAAACATGGTTGGAACGTTTATGTTCAACTAAATCTCGTCTTATTTTGGAGTTGTCTTGGGAAGAAACTAATGTACTAGAGGTGGAAGTGTTGGCACCACCTTCTCTGTAAATGGGGGAGGTGCAATTGCTTCTGGCTGAGGTGGAGTAGAAGGTTGTGATGGAGGAATTGAAGTTTTATTTCTTCTAGTGTATGTTGAAAATTCCCTCTTCCTCAATTTCTTTCTCTGATCATCTGTCAATCAGTTTAACACCCAGAGTCTTCCCTTTCTTTCCCCCTTTCTTCTGTCCTCGTCAATATTTTTCTTGTGTGACCTCTTCCTCTTGGAAGGTACAGATCATATCCATGAAGTTCATACTATCAAAAGAGTCTTCATATTGTTGGGGACATTCAACCTCTCAGTAAGGTTCTTGACATGGAGAACACCACAGTGTCTTCTCTGTGTTGACCATTCCAACCGCGTTCAACGTATCAGGGTCCCTTGCCTCTTGTTGAGGCCTTGGTTTCCAACTTGTGGCATCTCTCTGTTGTCTAGCAAACTGAGGTTAGGAGGAAGATTGATTCCTTTACACAATGGTTAATCAACCCATGATTTGATTATGAGCTTGGACAAACTAATTACTCATCTGATCTATATTCCAAATCAAGAGAGCAATTGGATCTGGAGTATTGCTATTGGAAGCCATATTCTTTGTCTCTACCTTGGTACAAGGATACTGGAAAGGATCAAGCTTCGATTCAAGGAGGTTCTCTTCAATTTATGCACTACACTCTTTGGCTTGTGCCAAGCTGGTGGGATTCATGTCCTTGAGAATAAAACAAAATTCCCCATTGAATGAATTCATGTAAAGCAAACAAATAGCCACAGTTGTAGGATGTATATATGTCAAGAGGTGACTGTACAATCTGTCAATCCTATTGTCAAATTCATTTACTATTTCATTCTCCTTCTTCTTTATCTGATTAAAATATGCTACAAGCATTATGTTGTCTTTCTTCATTGTCCATCTGTTCTTGAATAACTTGGAAAAGTATTCATAAGATGCTATGTGATTTTCAGGTAAGCCTCTGAACCACCTATGAGCATCTTCGGTTAATGATGAGGATAGTAGCTTCATTTCTACATCCTCATGTTAAACTTTTGCATTTTCCATGTCTCGGCCCATGGCATAGAGATGATTCTCAACAATGATCACATTATTTCTTGGAAAATTTGGAAACCATTTATGAAACTCTTTCGACATGGTATTGGGATATCCAGGAATGGTAGACATGTTCAAGGGATCGTCGAGATATTTTTCCCAAGGGTGAGCCGTTGGAGCAAGGGGAAGGGTACCTTGGAAAAGGGTCTTGACAATAGGAGACTTGAGAGGAGGCCTTCTTCCGTAAACCTTAGAAGGTTTGAATCTCTTTAGGGGGGAAGTATTAATGGAAGATGGATTCTAGGAAGGTGGAGTCTCCAGAAGAACTCCAAGAAGGGATCATCAAGGGTGGAAGGGGAATGTCCTCCAAGTGGAGTCGCTCGATAAGCTAGGGGTAAAGGCTTTGGGATGGAAACTTGCCAAAATTTTGTTAGGGAATGAAATAGGATTCAAAATCCTCTCTTGAAACGACCCCGAAATGTTATCACACAGGGTTGGGAAAATCCCAACCCAATCCACAAGATGATGAAAACTAGGAGAGTACCTACTCACTGTCACCTCAAGTAGGTATTCTCGTCACTTTAGAGGTGAAGTGATCACCTCAAGGGAGGAATATCGGGTGACCCTAGGGGGAAGTGAGATGGAAAGTGATACTTATGAATGGATACCCCTATCGGTCAAGTTTCTAAATGGGAAGTAGCTTGGAAATGAGTCTTGGTAATGGTCAATGGTTGCCAAGAAGTTTGAGTACCTGTGGATGATGATGGTACCTGCCTAAGACACAAGAAACATCGAGTATACAAGATATATTTTAAATGGACAACAAAGTTAAGCTTGTATTCCCTATTTGCAGTAGTCAACAAAGATATATATCAATAAAGAAATAATTACTAGATCTGCTAAACAAAATGCTAAACAAATGATGCAGGAGATAAGCTAGTAAACACTAGTACAACTCAAGTATAAAAGCATAGACTTTAACATCAATGCAAGGATTTTGTAGACAAGTTTTGAAGATATATACTTGCATCCTTATGTCTATATAAAACAATTTTTTACAACAGAAAAATTAGCTACCAAAACTTGCAAAAAATACACCCAAAAGATGCGCTAGGACTAGTAGTTTTTGCTGGCAATTTCTTAGCAAATTATGATGGATGATAAGAGAGTAAAATTGAAAGTTATGATGATTTTTATGCATCCCTAATGGCTGTATATTAAATTTGCAATAGAAAAAATAATTTATTGGCCAAATGACATGCCTTAGTGGTTTAGAGACATGCATAACATATAGGTTAAGTTCCACTTAAAATAATTTCAATATCTCAACTTTTCACAATTACCAATGCAATAATTTATTTCTCCAATGCATGAAAACTAGTGGCTTTCTATTGGGAAAATGGATTCTCTTGATTAAATAATTTAGATGATTTACTTCCTTGGGATCGTAAGCCCTTTTACTCCCTAAGGAAAACCCTAACCAACAAGGAAAACCTAGGAGGGTGTAATCCCTTTTACTCCTCCTAGTATCCTTTGCATAATAGATTATTCCAGACAATTATAATGGACTTGGAGGGGGTTGTATGCCCTTATACTCCCAAATATATCATCACATTAACCTTGCAACCAATAAAAGAGAGCAATGAACATGAAATCCTTACTTAGTTGAAGCATTAACAAGATGAAACCCTAATTGACCAAGGAAAATCCACCATAAAGCAAGAACAAGTCTCCAAGAGAGATGACACATCATCCATCAGTCCAATAACATAAGGCAAACCATCACAAGCTAATGTAACCAAGAGAGATAGACAGAATTTCCCAAGTAGGGCACAAATTTCAGCCAATGTAGTCTTCTCACAATGGGAGATCTATATCAAATGAGATATAAATGATCTCTATTTATACAAAAAAATCTAATAATATTTTTTCAAAATAACCTAGGGTAAACTACAAAGTAAGGGGAAAACAACCCTTACTCTTCCCCTTTACAATTTGAAATTTGATTTTGCACAACAGAAACCCCAGAAAAGCATGGCGTCACCCCTTTAGGGAAATGTTTTGGCATCTTTGGAAAAGTGACAAGTATGGAAAGTGTGGAAAGTGACAAGTATGGGTGAGAATGGAACAATGAATCATCAAGGGAACCTCCCAGTAGAAAACCAATCCCTAAGGGTGACCACTTACTAGGGCACAATGTCAACCACCAAGGTGAAACATGGCAAAGTGCATAATGCCCAAGCAAACGTTACATAATCAAAAGTAGTTTTAAATGCAACAAACCTAAATGCCTCAAATATTGAAATGACATTCACCATAATACATGGCTTGTACCTAATGGATCAAGATCCAATATCCTCCAGAAGCAAGATGGTGTGGTGGATACCCTCATGATGAATATGGAACTGTGGTGGTGAAGTGTGTTTTTATCTATGCAAGTGGACAATGTTGGTCAAATTGTCTCTAGGTACTCCATGTCTGCAACCTGAGGGCCTCGAGACATCATCTCCTTATTTATCCTTAGGAGTTGGGTATAAAATGATGTAGAATACAATTGATGATGGCTAGTTGTTGTATGGGGAGAATTTTGTTTAATATGATGGTTACTCTTCTAAAATATCCTATGGGTTTCCTCCTACAATTTTTCATGCCAGTGTTTTAATGTTGTCGGTAGCTCCTACTACACCACAAAAATGTCCCTAAGCATCTCTAACTATTTTTATGCATCTTAGTATGTCATAATGCTTAACACTTAGGATGGGGGTTAGCAAAGGGTTTTTCGACAATTCCCTAAGATAATCTCCTAATCGTGTGTTGTCTCCTAAATCAATGTAAGACAAATATCCAATCTCTTTAGTGCCTCCTCGACAATGACGTAAAAAATGGCATTGTTTTTAATTACCTTTCTTAAGGGACACAGGTAAGTTGAATCCACTAGTTCATTCAATTTATCAACCTGGGGTTCTGTAAACTTGCGAGGCACTATGTACTATATGTACGAAACAAGATTCCTGAATTGACTGAATCAAATCCACATTAAATTCTAAATTCTATTTAAAGGAAAACATATCCATTCAAATGACTCAAAAGCAATTTGTCTATTCTAGTGTAAATGTGAAATGCCAACAAACAAAGCTTTCAAGTTTGCAAACACAAGGTGGACTTGTACTCTTCAAGTTGCTACAATTCCTTGAAACCATTTCTATCTTCAGTCATGTTCCTATTGGGTATGAGATGGGGACACATGCTACATAGTCTTTTAGTAAAATTTGTTCATGACATGCATTCTGGTAAACAACTCTTAGTAATCACTAAAAATCACAAATAATTTCATAAACCCTTCCCTAAATTAATCATATAAAGAAGAAAAGATTTAAAATGAAATCCATCGTATCTTGTGATATTTATAAAGAAAATGACAAGGAGGGAAAGCACTATGGTTTGAAATTGGATCAAAATGGAAAAAGATGTTGTTTACATAGTCTATAAGTTGTTTCTTCTCAATGGAAATGGTGGTTTGTTTTAACTCATAGCCAGTGAGAATGCACCCTCAACTAGCCTAGAGGGATACTAAGATT
>ML783842.1:712118-738961 GCA_009831015.1 Picea engelmannii
AAGAGAAACCCTAAAATGTTGGATAATAACCCTAGGAGACAAGTCGTTTCAAGAGAATATTTATTATTGATTTATTAGCCTCGAGAAGTAGAAGTTGGCCCAGTTAGGTCACTTGGAGGACTATAAATAAGAGGGCGCTAGAGATCATTTGCCACACTCTCTCTCACAACCGCATAAGACCAATGGTGCACAAGTTTGGAGAGGAGTTGTAGCTGCTGCAACTGGCATTTTCAGTTTTGTCTTGGACTTTCTCCTTGGTTATGGTTTGGACTTTATGCCTGGTACGCTAGCTCTGGATAGAGGTACACTACCTTGGTTGGTTATTGGTTCTAAGGTTTTCTTCCGAAATTATTCTCTCTGTTAAGGTTAAGGTGCTCGGGGGTGGCCTTTGTGCCAATGCTTGGGTGGCAATATTTCTATAATGTCTATGGTTAAATGAACACAACAATTTTTCTAATAGGTTATGGGCCCACAATATCTTTGGACAGTCTTACCGCTGGAAGATAGATTGAGAGGATTTGCTCAGTTACAGTTGCAGTTACAGTCAAAGTTTTTGTTGCAGCAATGAAACCCTAACCCTCTTGTTAAGGCACCTTAAGTGAAGAGCTTGACCTAATTCTTCGATAGCCTAGTGCACCCTATCCTAGCACACCTCCTGGTACTCTAAAAAATCCAAGACGTCAAGTTTGAGTTTTTTGTCAAAGTCAAAGGTTGACCAAGTCAAAGCAGTCATGACTTACTCTATGAAGTTAGAAAACAAGTTAGAATGGGCTTCTAACTTTAGAGCATGGAAAACAAGAATTGACCTCATCCTTGCTAAGAATAAAGTGTTGGATATCATGAAAGGAAAGATCATGGAACCACAAGTTGAAGCAAGAAAAGAGAAGGAACCTCATAACGTTGCAGTTATGGAGAAGCACAAGGACAATGGTATCAATGCTATGAGTATCATAATGGACTATGTAAATGATCCAGGTGGATATCGATGGCCACCCACCTTTTCCAGTTGGCTCAAAACAACTTTCTAGCAATTTTGATAATTTACTATTTTTAGCAGTTTTTCGGGTCGTGAACTTCTGGAGCCGTTTTGAGGCCCTAAACGACGTTTTTTGGGGTATGTTGCAGTTGTATAGTTTTGCAACCTGTTGTATTCCTCGAATAGATCTTTCCAATGGGCTATCATACGCCTAAAACAAAGATCGTATGCAAAAGTTACGACCCCGGGAAGTTGATGTATTAACTTACCCAAATGGGGCCCACATGACTTTTGGGGCTTCATATCCTAAGGTTAGGTTTTTGGATGTTTAGGGTTTTTGAAACTTCTATTTATTGTAAAAAGGCCTTGAGAGCCTCATTGTAATGATCTTCTTGCGAATGAGATCAACCATCACATCTCTTCTCAGAGATAATCCGCCACCATTCCAGCAAGATTGTTTTCTGCTGCATTTTATAGTTTCATCTTATTTACTTATTGAATAGAAAACCAGTTTTATTGTATCTCTGTTATTCTGTGTTAAGAATCTGGTAATAATCTATACTCGTTTCGTTCTTCTCATAAAATATGGATCAGTGGTATCAGAGCGGTATGCTCCTTGTCGTCTTAATGCATGTCCACAATGAGGTTGGAGTACAAAGATTTGGGTCTCGAGCTTGTTTCTCTTGAGGACAAAATCTCTCGCACACCTAAGTGACCTCTCATGGAAGGAGAAAATAAAGATGATGGGACAGGAGATCCTTTCAAACTATTGATTGAGGAAGCCCTCACGCAACAGAGGAATGAGATGATAGATAATTTTTCTCAAATCCTTTGGCGGCTACCAACAGGTGACGCATCTTCTTCAAGCAGAGGCACCACCCCCTTAAAGGTACAAATAAACTTCGATATTCCTATATTTGAAGGTCAGATAGACACAGATGTTGTAGACAAGTGGTTGAATCTACCAGAAGGGTATTTTTCTATCCATAACTTTTCGAATAGAGAAAAGATTACTTTTACGCTCCTCAAATCCATTCCCCATGTCAAAGATTGGTGGGAAACTTTCTGTGAGAAAAAGGAAACAGAGGAACCCTCATTATCTATAGTCATGGTCACCTAGGAATCCTTTAGGGATGCTATTAAGGAACAATACTACCCTGTCAGAAGTTATGATGACTTATATACCAAATGGACCACACTGCGGCAAGAAAGAGACCAAGTAGTGCCAGATTTCACAAATATCTTCCATACCTTGCGCACTAAGATGGGTATCAAATATTCAGAGAGACATCTGGTGCTCTGCATAGATACATCCAGACCGAAATGGAATTTCTGGACATCTCATCCTTGGGCGCAGCCTACCAATATGTCGTCAAAATCAAGCAGAAACTCAAACAAAAGACGCGACAAATTGGGTCGGGGAACCCCTCACAAAAAAAACAAGGAAAGGGTGGCCCCAACCCATAGAACAAAGGATAGAGCAAAGATGGACAATATCAGAATAACCAGTCCAAGCCACAAGTAAAGAAGGACACTGGAAAGACAAAGAAAGATACCGGGAAGTGGTGCGACTTCCATAAGAGCCCTTGGAATAACACTACTAACTGTCGCTCAAAGCAGTCATTGGTGGCCGAAGTGAAAGCCTCTAAATAAAATGTGGGTTCTGACTCTGAGTCAGAACCAGAAAGGGGAAGACGGATCATTGACGTGGAACCCAGTGCCACCGTTGCTACCACCAAGCTCCAACATGGTGAACTGGATGAGCCAGAAGAAGGAGAGCACCTCTTCCATTCACAGATGTGGTTAAAAGGCACCCCATTGCACTTCATCGTTGATAGTGGTAGCCAGAAGAACCTCATCTCAGCAGAGGTCATCAAGTGGTTGGCCCTGCCGACAACGCCGCACCCACAACCCTACACCATTCGATGGCTCTGCCAAGGAAGCGATCTATGTGTCAACCAATAGTGTCGACTGTCGTATGGAATCAAGCCCTTCAAAGACGAGGTATTGTGTGATGTTTCTCCTCTCAAAGTTTGTGATGTTCTTTTGGGCCAACCTTAATTATGGAAATGTCATGATGTATATGAGTCTAGGCCTCGTAGTGTTCTCATTACTTTGAACAGGAAATTGTACAGGATACCCGAGGCTATCCCACCTAGTGCTATTTCCTTGATCTCTGCTAAGCAATGTAGGAAGGTCATCTCTTAGACGGGGAAGTTTGTCTTCTTCATGATTCGCTCTCAGAATGAGAGAAATATCACAACCACATCCAGGGTCTCTGTGGCCGACCTCTCCACACAATAGAAGTAGGTAGATAAGGTCATGGAAGAATACTCAAATATCTTCTCCTCACCTACCGGGGTACCTCTACACTGCCAGTTCAAGCACCCCATCGATATGACCCCCGACATACCTCTGCCCAATGGGCCAATCTATCGTTGCTCTCTGTTAGAGAATGAGGAGATCAAGCAACAGATCCAATAATTTCTCCACAAGGGGCACATCCATCCCAGCTCATCACCTTGCAGGAGCCCAATCATGATAGTACAGAAGAAAGATGGAACATGGCGACTTTGCATTGATTACCGAGCTCTGAATAAAATCACAGTTAGAAATTGGTACCCAATTCCCTGAATCGACGACCTCCTTGATCAACTCATGGGGGCCAAATAATTCAGTAAGATTAATCTGAATTCTGGCTACCACCAGGTCTCGATAGAATAGACAGATGTATGGAAGACCACCTTCAAGTCAAAGGAAGGCCTTTTTGAATGGTTGGTCATGCCCTTTGGTTTGAAAAATGCTTCAGCCACTTTCATGAGGATGATGGACGATGTCCTGCGACCATTCACTAATACTTTTGTAGTGGTGTATCTGGATGACATTATCATTTACAACAAGACTTGGGCTGAACACTTGCAACATATTCAACAGGTTTTGCACACCCTGCAGTAGCACAAGCTATACACCAACTTAGAAAAATGCTCCTTCGACATGGACAGGGTCCATTACCTAGGCTACATCATTGATCAACATGGAGTACATGTGGATCCAGCCAAGATCCAAGTCATATGTGACTGGCTAGCCCCAACCACACTCACCGAGCTTTGAAGCTTCTTGGGCCTTGCCAATTTCTACTGCATTTTTGTGTTGGGATTCTCCCATATTGCATGTGCCCTTATCCTAGTAACTAGGGGTGGTGGTAAGGTGAAATTTGCGTGGGGACAGCCCCATCAAAAAGCGTTCGATCATTTGAAGTAGTGCTTGTGCTCAGCCCCAGTAATTTCACTACTAGACCTACAACAGCCCTTTGAGATTGAGATTGATGCTTTAGACTATGTTGTGGGTGTCGTTCTCATGCAGCACGACCACCCCATGACCTATCATAGTGAGACACTATCAGATGTTGTCTGTAAGTACCCTACTTACAAAAAAGAAATGTACTCCATTGTGAAAGCCTGCCACCAGTGGAGACATTACATTCTTGGGAGGGAGACAACAATCCACACTAATCATAAGCCACTACAGTTCATGCAAACACAAGGAAAATTGCAGAATGACCGCCATCAAAAGTGGTCCACATACTTGTAGCAATTCCACCTCAACATCAAGTATAAAATAGGAAGCACCAACTGCATCGTTGATTGCCTCAGTGGACCACCAGTTGCGGAACTCATCGCAATGCTAGACTCTTGCAACCATGAGACCTCTGGATGGCCCCAAATCTATGAGATAGACCTGGACTTCACCACCACCTACCAAATGTTGGTTGCAAAGGTAGTTGTCGATAATTTCCATCTTCAGGATGGGTTGTTGTTTCATCTGGGCCATATCTGTGTTCCATCAAGTGAGCGAGCGAAGATGATCTGGGAAGCCCACTACAATCGGGAGGCAGGACACTTCGGCATCGAAAATACAATGGCAATGCTACAAAATCATTTCTTCTCGACGAAACTTTGACAAGAGGTTAGCAAGTATATCAGTTCTTGCACTGCTTGCACTATTGCAAAACCAACCATAAAGAAACAGGGCCTAGACACCCCTCTTCCTACTCCTGACATGCCATGGGAATCCATCTCAATGGACTACATGTCAGGCCTCCCATCCACCAAGCAGGGAAATGACTATTTTTTTGTGGTTTTTGATTGCTTTTCTAAGATGGTGATTCTGGTTGCCTGCAAGAAGAGCATCACATCAGAGGCCACTGCCAAGCTATTCTTTGAATGAGTCTGGGTACATTTTGGAATCCCATAAACCATTGTCTCATATCGGGATATTCGATTTCTCAACACATTCTGGTTGAGCCTCTTGTCACTACTGGACACCAAGCTCACCAAATCCATGACCTTCCACCCCCAGGTCGATGGCCAAACCAAGGTCGTAAATCGAATGATCGTGCACATCCTGCGCATGTATAATTCCAAGCACCCTCGCACATGGGATGAGAGTCTTCCTTATGTCTGGCATAGCTACAACTGAGCCCTGCATAGCTCAAATGGCCACAACCCCTTTCAGGTGGGGTTAGTATTCCAACCATTGGGTCCCATAGATGTTGCACTTCCCCTTTCATTCACCTCGACCGACTCCTCTCTTGATCCAACGAAGGCTGAAAAAGCCACCCAATTCATTGAGAGGATCCAACACATCCACCAATAGGTTCAGGATATCCTACAGAAGTCCAATGACAAGTACAAGTAGCATCATGATCAACATCGAGTGCCACATAAGTTTCAGGTGGGCGACAAAGTTTGGTTGCACTTGCAGAAAGAACGCCTTAAAGGACCCCATCGGAAGCTTCACCCACTCCGTTATGGGCCATACACCATCACCAAGGCTGTAGGGGATAATTCTTTTGAGCTCAACATTCCTCCTTTCCTTGGCCTACACCCAGTGTTCAATGTGGACCTCCTTCGACCTTATTTCCCACCATTATTAGACACCTCAAATGTAGCAGAACAACTGACACCAACAGAGCTCAACCCCAACTGCATACAAAAGGCATTCAGTGATCATAATTTGGACACACAAATCAAGGGCACTCGACAACAAAGGATCCAACTTTATTGAGTCGTCAAAGCAGGGCAGCTCCTGCACCAAGGCAAGTGGCTCACCCAGGGCAAAATTCAATAGAAATTTCCTCATCTGATGGGGGAAATCAATGCAATGGAGACCATTTATACCTAAGAAGGGAGGATTTATCCAGGTGGATATCGGTGGCCACCCACCTTTTCCAGCTGGCTCAAAACAAATTTCTAGCAATTTTGATAATTTACTATTTTTAGCAGTTTTTCGGGTCGTGAACTTCTGGAGCTGTTTTGAGGCTCTAAATGATGTTTTTTGGGGTATGTTGCAGTCGCAAAGTTTCGACTTAAAATTTTGTGCAACTGTTGTATTCCTCGAATAGATCTTTCCAATGGGTTATCATACACCTAAAATGAATATTGTATGCAAAAGTTACGACCCCGGGAAGTTGATGAACTAACTTACCCAAACGGGGCCCACATGACTTTTGGCGCTTCATCTCCTAGGGTTAGGTTTTTGGATGTTTAGGGTTTTTGAAACTTTTGTTTATTGTAAAAAGGCCTTGAGAGCCTCATTGTAATGATCTTCTTGCGAATGAGAGCAGTCGTCACATCTCTTCTCGGAGATAAGCCGCCACCATTCCAACAAGCTTGTTTTTCATTGCATTTTACAGTTTCAACTTATTTACTTATTAAATAGAAAACTGGTTTTACTGTATCTTTGTTATTCTGTGTTAAGCATCTGGTAATAATCTGTACTCATTTCTTTCTGCTCATAAAATACGGATCAGTAAAACACCACTTGATACTCTACATCTCTCATCTTGACTCATCTAAGAAGATGTATGATGCCCTAACTAACCTATTCTCAGTCAGAAACATTAGACAAGTGATGATTCTGAAGAATGAGCTCCGTGACATGAAAATGAATGATGATGATAACATAAAATCATACTTTGTAAGAATATCTGAGTTAAGAGATTAACTACATGTTATTGAAGAAATCATTTCAAAAAAGGAACTAGTAAATATAGTACTCAATGGCCTTCCCAAGACATGGGATGCATTTGCAGCAAGACTGAACACAAGAAATGACTATCCCACATTTTAAGAGCTTTGGACTTGTTGTGCACAAGAAGAATCAAGGATTATTGCAAAAGAGAAATCCCAAAAGAAATATGATGATCAAGCCTTCACAACAAAGTTCAAGAATTTCAGGAATAAGAGGAAGTTTGACTTAAGGAAGAAACCAAATCAAGAAAAGGATATGTCAAAAGTAAAATTATTCAACTGTTGAAAATATGGCCACTACAAGAACCATTGTCCCGAGTTAAAGAAAATGAAGGAAACACATGAAGCAATTGTTTCCAAAGAAAAGGAACCCTCAAAGAAAGTTAAGTAGGATGAAGCAAACTTCTTCTTCTAGTCAAGGTAACAATATTCTTGTACATAACATGTTTACATAGTTCTTGTACATATCATGTGTATCTATTTCTTAGAAGATAATATGGTCAGTGAAACGATACCTATGAAATAATAACAAGATAAGGATTGATATTATGATGACTACAAGAAGATGATGTATGTTGGCAAATTTCTAAGGAATCTATTGTATACGTAACAACTGCCAGATAAGTCGAAATCAAAATCAAACCTGAAGAGACCCAGAAGGATTAAAATAAGAAAGAATTCAATAATCAATAAGAAATTAGAATAAGAATTGTGACACTTTGCAGAAGGAAATAAGTATGCAGACGAAAGCATGGACTCTCTTAGATGGAGGGAGATGATTACATAATTCCAAAAGAGGAGTATGCATTCATGCATGAAGCGAGGATTAGGAGGGAGCTAATCCTAAATGATATGATCCATTGAAAAATCCATGAATATTATGAATTATCTGTCCATGATCCCATTGAAAGTAGCAGCCATGATAAGCAACACTTGTTCAGTTTGAGTCTAGAAGAAGTCATCTTCGAAAAGAAGTCTTAAGTATCCTTGGTTTTCCATGTACATTCATGTTCCTATGATGAAGGGCATGGAATATATAGAAGACTACATGGACCCAAAACCTAAAGAGGAACATGAGGAAAAACATGAAGGTTCCAAGAAAGAAAGAAAAGCCAGAACAACAAGTTATTATACTGAGAATCATAAGACTACCAATTTGGTTTGAACCCACTAGAAGCAATCAAGCAGAAGAAATGGAAGTTGTGATGAAGAACAATGTATGTAAGAAAAAGTGAAAAATACTTATGAATGGAAGCATTGTGAGATTCAGAAGTAGAGGTTCTTCTAGAAGAAGGGAGAAGACTATGATGATATCTTGTTCTAGTAAACCAGATATACCTCTTGTTGTATCCATAGATTGAAATTTACATGTAAAAGATTTTTCTTCCCAATAAAGAAAATTGAGAATGAATCTTATACCAGAAAGAGACTCATGTATGAAAATGGAAGAAGACCTCTTATGGATTCAAGAAACTTGATGCAGAGTATCTCATATATAGAAGAAGCATGGTGAAAAATTTCTATGACAGAGATAGTGTATCATAATGGTTACTCAGAAGTCCGTGATGATGGATTTATAATCCATGGAAAAATCCCATGATGACATATCTGAAGAAGTTGAGAGACTCTAATCCAGTAGACCCATCTCTGTATCAACAATTTATTAGTGCGTTAATATATTTGGAGAATACTCAACCGGATATTTTACTTTTGGAACATTTGAGTTATGATATACATCTACATGGATTTATCAATTCAGATTGGGCAGGGAGTGTAGATGACATAATAAGTGTTATTTGGATATGTTTCAGTTTGAGATTTTCCACAATGTCATGAGATAGAAGGAAACAAAAGTCTATTGCAATCATCACTATAGAAGTAGAGTATATCACATCATGTGAGGCATGTACCGAATCAATATGGTTGAGGAAATTGATTTCTATATTATTTGATCAGGTACCAAATTTGTTGTAATATACTATGACAATCAAAGTTGTATGAGGATATCAGAACACCCAGTGTTTCATGACTGATCGAAACATATTAAGATCAAATACTACGTTATTCGTTATAAATTCCAAGAAGGAGGAGTGAAACTCCAGTATATCTCCACATAAAAGAAGGTAGTAGATATTTTGACAAATCCTTTGTCCAGGATAAAGTTTGTGTACTTAAGGAACAAGATGAGGCTCTATAATACACCCGACCCCTAAGTGCTCTTTTAAGAGGTGGGACATCATAAATTCATTTTCCTTAACTATCTCAATTCCCCATGCGGGGTCTCTATCAAATTTTTCTCGTCCAAAGCTTTCCAACCACAGTCTCCATGCTCAAAACTGATCTTAGAATTGGTAGATATACCTCTCCCAAGTTCCTTGGGTATTCATTGGTTGGGGCCACGTGGCTTCCATGTGGATCTGACTCAATATGCTTCATCTCGAGTTCTTTGATATCCTAGAGCTTCCAACTTTCCTAAATCTATGGTGGAGATCCATCCACCAACTAATCCAATGATTGGGCTTGATCCTCGACTAACTCACAAGCTAGCGGGAAATTCAATGTTCGACCTTTGGGAGTTCTTTCTCTAACCAACTCCACTTTTATCCCATAGTGAATTTTCTCTAAAGTGGCAGATATTCCGCCATGTGTCCTTTTCCAACGGACAGTTGGGATGACTTCATGACTCTAGCCTTCGGTAATCCCCGTGCCTTCACACTTCGATTCTCTCGGATTCATTAAGCATTGGGCTAACCACAACCTAGATATGATGGTCTGAGGGTATCCACGTAACCCTAGATATCTACGACTCATAACTTCCGCTCAAGGGTCCCTTGGGTCCCATTGTTAGGACATTCCTAGATGGACATATGTCATCCCAAGACACACCGATAAGAATATGCGAAAGCTACCTCAGGTCATCGACGTTCCCTTACCTTTCCATGGGGTTGCCATACCTAGAACCGTTTTCACTCAACACGTAGGCCCCCACATGCTCTCGACATGATACATGCGTCCCCATGATCGAACGGTCAAAAAGGGTCTCAAAGGATCCTTAGATCCATGTTCCACATTACTTCGTGACTCCAATCTTTGAGGGGTCTTGATGTTACAACACCCCTATCCTTCCGAAGAGGTCAACATCGGGATGACTACATCGTAGATCCGATCGTCATGATAGCTCCCATGAATCCTCAAATCTATGACCCGGATTAACTTCGGGACTTCGGGGGATTCACCTCCTGTATGATGAATATACCCAATTCGTCAGACCCACAAATTTCAAAGGGATTGAAGGATTAACATATGTGTCCCTTCTCCAGATCCAATGATCATGAGGAGCTTCGGCTCCTCCCAAACTAATCTCATCCATTCGTCTTCCAAACAAAAGGATCTTCCCTTTCAAGACTTCAATCTCATTATTCTTCCTGAGCTTTGTCAATTCTAAAATACATAGGCTCTTTGCGTTATTTCTCCCGAACATAACACTTAAAGGGATTCTTCTCTGCACCCCTTGTGCTCATTCATCAACTCTAGAACTTAAGAGGTTCTTGGTCTCTACCCGCCTCATAGAGAGCCTATGCATACATGCACTAATTCTCCTGAGCTTAACAAAGTCCTTAATCTTGGAGACTCAGAACAACTAGGAGTGTCGACATGCACACGTGAAACTATGTCCAAAGTCGACGAATTCACCGTTCATTTATTTTAACTTGAGCCACCACAGGGCTCAGGCATTTATGTGTACAATCTAGATAATTCCTTACTTGCTTAAATACCCAATCATGCAAAATTAAATGGATACAGTATAACCATTAAGAAAACATGTACATCCCTGAAAAATTAATAGGATATCCAACTTTAATCTACAATTACAGTTCAATTACACAGGATATGAGAATACTTATCTATTACAGGTTTCAACCAACTAACTAACTGTGGGTGTTCTCCTTTCCACCCAACCATAGGCTGAGAGGCATTCATTCTTAGATCTCTAGCCACCCCCACACCAAGCCATGATATCACTACAGAATTTATGCCAATTCTCAATGATCCTTTCTCTTTCACATCTTTTGTGAGGTTTATTAGATGCTTCCTCAGCATCAAGCTCATGGCCTTCTGTTCATTCTCGGTTGGAGAGATTCTCGTATTATCCACTCTTCTCTTTATTCACTTACGTTCCTTGATGATATGGATTTTATGATTAGAACAAAATAAATACAGATTATTAAAATATTCTTAACACAAAATAATAGAGATAAAATAAAACTAGTTTTATATTCAATAAGGAAATACGATGAAACTGTGAAATGCAATGGAAAACAAGCTTGTTGGAATGGTGGAAGCTTATCTCTGAGAAGAGATGTGACAGTTGTTCTCATTCACAAGAATATGGTTACAATGAGGCTCTGAAGGCCTTTTACAATAAACAAGAATGTCAAAAACCCTAGACATCCAAAAACCTAACCCTAGGAGATGAAGCGCCAAAAGTCATGTGGGCCCCGTTTGGGTAAGTTAGTACATGAAATTCCCAGGATCATAACTTTTTCATACGATCTCTATTTTAGGCACACAATATCCACACAAAATAACAGAGATACAATAAAACTAGTTTTCTATTCAATAAGGAAATACGTTGAAACTGTAAAATGTAGTGGAAAACAATCTTGCTAGAATGGTGGCGGCTTATCTCTGAGAAGAGAAGTGACAGTTGCGCTCATTCGTAAGAAGATGGTTACAATGAGGCTCTGAAGGACTTTTACAATAAACAATAATGTCAAAAACCCTAGATATCCAAAAACCTAACCCTAGGAGATGAAGCGCCAAAAGTCATGTGGGCCCCGTTTGGGTAAGTTAGTACATCAACTTCCTAGGGTCATAACTTTCGCATACAATCTGTTTTAGGTGCATGATATCCCATTGGAATTGTCTAACTGAGAAGAAAACATTTGATTGGACCAAGGGAGTTCTTTTTGTAATCCCCTGGGCCCCAAATCCCCCAAAAATATTATTTAGGGCCTCAAAATGGCCTCGGAAGTTTGGAACCCGAAAAAATGCCAAGGTGGAAAAGTATTTTTTGAGCCAGTGGAATAGGTGGGTGGCCACCAATATCCACCTAGATCAATCCTCCCTCCTTAGGAATCAATGGTCTCCATTGCGTTGAGTTCCCCCATCATATGAGGAAATTTCTACTGAATTTGGCCCCGGGTGAGCCACTTTCCTTGGTGTAGGAGTTGCCCTGCTTTGATGACTCGATAAAGTTGGATCATTTGTTGTCGAGTGACCTTGATCTATGTGTCCACAATATGATCATTGGATGCATGTTTCATGCAGTGAGGGTTGAGCTCTGTTGGTGTCAACTTCTCTACTATCTCTAAGGTGTCCAATAATGGTGGGACATATGGCCGAAGGAGAGCCACGTTGAAGACTGGATGCAGACCAAGGAAGGGGGGAATGTTGATCTCAAAAGAATTGTCACCCACAACCTTGGTGATGGTGTACGGACCATAACGGAGTGGACAAAGATTCCGATGGGGCCCTGTAAGGTTTTCTTTCTGCAAATGCAACCAAACTTTGTCTCCCACCTGAAACTTATGTGGCACCCAATGTTGATCATGCCACTACTTGTACTTGGAATTATACTTCTATAGAATATCCTGAACTTGTTGGTGGATGTGATGGATCTGCTCAATGAACTGGGTGGCTTTGCCAGCTTTTGGTGGAGAAGGGGACGATTCCACCGAGGTGGTCGCCATGGGTAGTGAAACATCCATGGGGCCCAATGGTTGGAATCCCAACCCCACCTGAAAGGGGTTGTGGCCATTTGATCTATGCAAGGATCGGTTCTAGATATGTTGGACATAGGGAAGAGTCTCATCCCATGTGTGGGGATGCTTTGAATTGTACATGCGTAGGATATGTACGACCATCCGATTGACGACCTCAGTTTGGCCATCTATCTAGGGGTGGAAGGAAGTGGATTTGGTGAGCTTCATATCCAACAGTGACTAGAGGCTCGACCAGAATGAGCTGAGGAACCAACTATCACAGTATAAGATAATGGTTTGTGGTATCCCAAAATGTACCCATACTCATTCAAAGAAGATCTTGGCAGTGGCTTCTGTTGTGATGTTCTTCTTGCAGGCGGCTAGAATCGCCATCTTGTAAAAGTGATCAACAACCACAAAAACACATTCATTTACCCTCTTGGTGGACGGGAGGCCCAACATGTAGTTAATTGAGATGGACTCCCATGGCTTGTTAGGAGTAGGCAGAGGCATGTACAGACCATGTTTCTTAGTGGCTAGTTTGGAAATAATGCAGGCAGTGCAGGACCTGATATACTTACCGACATCCTGTCGAAGTTTCAGCCAATAGAATTTTTTTTGAATCACTGCCATTGTATTTTTGACGCCAGAGTGTCATTCCACCCGACTATAGTGAGCTTCCCAAATCAGCTTCATGCGCTCACTTAATGGAACAAAAATATGGCCTAGACGACACAACAACCCATCCTAAATATGGAAATTAGCGACCACTGAGTTGGTGCCCAATATTTGGTAGGTGGTGGAAAAATCAGGGTCTATCTTGTAGAGGTAGGGCCATCCATAGGTCTCGTGGCTGGAAGACTCTAGCACCATGGTGAGTGTCACGACTAGAAGTCGACTGAGGCAGTCAACAACTCAGTTGGTACTTCTTTTTTTATACTTGATGTTGAGGTGGAACTGTTGTAAGTATGTTGACCACTTCTGGTGGTGGTCATTATGCAATTTTCCTTGGGTCTGCGTGAACTATAGTGGCTTGTGATCAGTGTGGATGACTGTATCCTTCCCAAGAATGCAATGTCTCCACTAGCGACAGGATTTCACAATGGAGTACATTTATTTGTTGTAAGTAGGGTACTTACAGACAACATTTGATAGTGTCTCACTATGATATGCCACGGGGTGGCCGTGTTGAGTGAGAACGATGCCCACATCATAGTCTGAAGCATCTTTCTCGATCTCAAAGGGATGTTGTAGGTCCGGTAATGAAAGTACCAGGGATGAGCACAAATTCTTCTTCAAGTCATTGAAGGCTTGTTGTTGGGACATGCCCCACACAATTTTTTCCTTACCGCCACCCCTAGTTACTTGGTTGAGGGCCCAGGCGATATGAGAGAATCACAACACGAACCTACGATAGAAATTGGTGAGGCCCAAGAAGCTCTGAATTTCAGTGAGTGTGGTTGGGGCGGGCCAGTCACGGATGACTTGGATATTGGCTGGATCCACATGCACACCATGTTGATCAACGATGTAGCCTAAGTAATGGACCATGTCCATGCTGAAGGAACATTTTTCCAAGTTTGCATATAGTTTGTGTTGTCGTAGGGTGTGCAGAACCTGCTAAATATGTTGCAAGTGTTCCACCCAAGTCTTTTTGTATATGAGCATATCATCCAGATACACCACTACAAAATTATTGGTGAAAGGTCATAGGATATCGTCCATCATTCTCATAAAAGTTGTTGGATCATTTTTCAAAAAAAAGGGCATGACCAGCCATTCAAAAATACCTTCTTTTGACTTGAAGGCAATCTTCCATACATCTATCTGTTCTATTAGAACCTGGTGGTAGCCAGACTTCAGATCAATCTGACTAAATTATTTGTCCCCCGTGAGTTGATCAAGGAGGTCATCGATTTGGGAAATCAGGTACCAGTTTCAGAGTATGATTTTATTCAGGGATCGGTAATCAATGCAGAGTCGCCAGGTCCCATCTTTCTTCTGCACCAACACAATTAGGCTCCCACAAGGAGATGAGTTAGGAGGGATGTGACCCTTGTGGAGGATTTCTTGGATCTACCTCTTGATCTCCTCATTTTCTAACAGAGAGTGGCAGTAGACTATCCCATTGGGTAGCGATGCTCCTGGTTTCAGATCGATGGGATGCTTGACGTGGCAATGCGGAGGTACCCTGGTAGGAGAGGAGAATATATTTAAGTATTCTTCCAAGAACTTATCCACTTGCTTATGGTGTGTGGAGAGATTGGTCACAGAGGCCCTAGATGTGGCTGCGATATTTCTCTTGCTCTGAGAGTGAATCACGAAGAAGAAAAATTTCCTGGTCTGAGAGATGACCTTCCTGCATTTCTTGGCAGAGATCAAGGAAATAACACTAGGAGGGACTGCCTCAGGTATTCTGTACAATTTCCTATTCAAAGTAATAATAACACTATGAGGCCTAGGCTGATATACAACATGACATTTCCATAAATAAGGTTGGCCCAAAATAACATTAAAAACTTCAAGAGGAGCAACATCACACAATACCTCGTCTTTGAAGGGCCCAATGTCATATGATAATCGACACTATTGGTTGACGCGAAGACTGGTTCCTTGGTGGAGCCATCCAATGGTGTAGGGTTGTGTGTGCGACATTTTCAGTAGGGCCAAACACTTGATGACCTCTGCTAAGATGAGGTTCTTCTAGCTACCTCTATCAACGATGAAGTCTAGGGGGGTGCCTTTTACCCGCATCTGTGAATGGAAGAGGCACTCTCCTTCTTTTGGCTCATCTGGTTCACTAGGCTAGAGCTTGGTGGTAGCAACGGTGGCACCGGGTTTCGTGTCAATGATCCATATTCCCCTTTCTAGTTCTGAATTAGAGTCATAACCTGCATCTGATTCAAAGGATTTCACTTCGGCCACCGACAACTGCTTTGAGCAACAGTTAGCAGTTTTATGTCAAGGGCTCATATGTAGGTCACACCACTTCCCAGTATCTTTCTTTGTCTTTCTAGTGTCCTTCTTTGCTTGCGGCTTGGACTAGTTGTCCTGATACTGTTCATATTTTCTCTGTCCTTTGTTATGTGGGTTGGGGTCGCCCTTTCCTGGATTTTGCTATGAGGGGTTCCCAAGCCCAAAGTATCGCATCTTTTGTTTGAGCTTCTTCTCGATTCTGACAGCATATTGACAGGTTGCGCTAAAGGATGAGATGTCCAGAAATTCCATTTCGGTCTGGATATATCTATGCAAAGCACCACAATACTTGATCACTAGGTGTCACTCTGAGTCTTTTATACCCAGCTTGGTGTGCAAGGTTTGAAATATATTTATGAAGTCTCGCACTCCTTGGTCTCTTTCTTTATTCAATGTGGTCCATTTGGTATACAAGTCGTCATAACTTCTAACAAGGTAGTATTCTTCCTTAATAACATCCTTGAAGGATTCCCAGGTGGTCGTGATTGTAAATAATGAGGGTTCTTGTGTTTCCTTTTGCTTAAAGAAATTTTCCCACCAATCTTTGACATGGGGAATGACTTTGAGGAGCGCAAAAGAAATATTTTCTCTATTCAAAAAGTTATGGACAAAAAAATACCCTTCTAGTAGATTCAACCACCTATCTATAGCATTTGCATCTATCTGACCTTCAAATATAGGTATATCAAAGTTGATTTGTACCTTCAAGGGGGCGGCACCTCTGCTCGACGAAGATGCATCTCTTTTTGGTAGCCACCGAAGGATTTGTGCAGAACTATCCATCATCTCATTCCTTTGTTGCGTGAGGGCTTCCTCAAGAATTTTTTTGAAAGGATCTCATGTCCCATCTTCTTTATTTTCTCCTACCTCGTTGGGGACATGCATTAAGATGACAAGGAGCATAATGATCTGATGATCCGGATTTTATGAGTAGAACGAAATGAATACAAATTATTAAAATATTCTTAACACAAAATAACATAGATACAATAAAACTGGTTTTCTATTCAATAAGGAAATAAGCTAAAAATGCAAAATGCAGCGGAAAACAAGCTTGTAGGAATGGTGGTGACTTATCTCTGAGAAGAGATGTCATGGTTGCACTCATTCACAAGAATATGGTTACAATGATGCTTTGAAGGCATTTTACAATAAATAGGAATGTCAAAAACCCTAGACATCCAAAAATGTAACCCTAGGAGATGAAGCAGCAAAAGTCATGTGGGCCTCGTTTAAGTAAGTTAGTACATCAACTTCCTGGGGTCATAACTTTTGCATACGATCTACATTTTAGGCGCACGATAACCCGCTAGAAAGTTCTAACCGAGAATAAAAATTTATGGCTGGCCCAAGGTAGTGCCTTCGGCAGTCCCCTTGGCCCCAAATCCCCAAAAAACATCATTTAGGGCCTCAAAACGACCCCCGAAGTTTGTAACCAGAAAAACTGCCAAGGTGGAAAACTATTTTTTGAGCCAATGGAATAGGTGGGTGGCCACCGATATCCACCTGGATCACTTGCATGCACATCCCTCCTATCTTGTTCCTCCTGTCATAAGGAAACCCGGGTTAATATGGGTCTGTAGGACCATGTGGTACTTCAAGCTGACCTTCTACAGCTAGACCATGATTCCATTCATGGGGGTGGTTGATGGTTCAACCACCTGTCCTTTCTTCATTAACTAATTCCTCCTTGGGAACCTGAGGAGGTTTGTTATCCTCAACAAGGTAAATTTTGGGTCATTCGATATAACGAACCGTCTCTTATAGTTTTCACATTCTTTCCTCTAGTGATATCATGGCCAGTACTTTCAAGGCTTCACCCCCACAGTCAGTTGTTTGGATATTCAAACAATAATACATTTACACTTTTCCCATGCCACAACATGTTAATCCTAATTAATTATTAATTACAAGTTGGGGGGAACAGGGGTGTTACAATCCCCTCCCCCTTAAAAATAACACCATCCTCGATGTTCTTTCTCAATAACACCTATCATGCCTTTCTCATTTAGTCGCTTTAGACATCTTGACCTTCTTTCTGGTCGGGTCCTTTTTCAGACTCTTAACCTTCATCACCTTCCTTCAATAATTCTTGGACAACAAGAACATTAATCATAGTCTCATGCGAAGACATTTTACTGTTGTTAAAAATTCATGAGGAAAATTTCATAATGTATCACAATAATTATCTGTGTAGTTCGTAGATTTGCATCCACATGATTGTCTTGTTATCCAGGATCACTATTTTTCCTTGACATGCCCATTGTGTGCATGATCCCAATCAATAGTTTACAAGAACTATCAAAGTCTCCTCTTCCTTGCGATCACTCACCCTCTAGGCCTAGGCTCAGGCATCCCCTTCTCTGCTTTGCAGTCCCTCAAGAAATCCATCTTGCCTTGCCAAGGATTTCTCACAAAATAAGAGTTATAGAGACTTCATTGAGCCTTACAGTCAAGGCATCCCTCAAAATTTCTCTGTCGAGGTGTCCCTTCAACTTGTGTTACCTCAACACAACATATTCCAGGCGATCATGACTTACCACGGGGTTCTCATGTCTCAACAATGGAAACTTTCATGATTTTAAACTTGACATCCTTCTTCTATCCTTTATGGACATATATTTTCTTCTCACCTGTATCACAAGTATACAGAAACTCATGAGACATCATCATGAATTCTAAATTTCAGAATTTTATTGCAAATATGTCACCCATAGATTTTCCAATTTCCTCATTTATTTTCAAATCTGTTCTGCATGGAACCAGATTCAACAATTATGGGACTTTCCTTCCCATAGTATTTTGGCTCAGTAGGAAATTTTGGTCTTCGTTATTGTCTTACAACACTACCATATCCAAGACTTTTTGCTTCCTGCAATTTCAACATTCCTCAGCCAAACAAGTTGTTAGTTCTCATGCACATTATATGTTCATTGCACCTTTATAATGTCATCACAAAAAAATATTAAATTTTTCATGCTAACAATCAAATCACTTTCCAGGTTAGGCACTCTCACCAAGGTGTGTTGGAATTCAACCAACTTGTTATCATATGGATTCTTTGTCCATAATTATTATTTTAGCAAAACCATATTTTCTTCTTTGAATCGATCACAACCTTAAATCGTCACTCATGAAACTCAAGGTTTCACATGAATGCCTTTAAGAATTCCTTGATTGGTCAATGTATTCATGACATATCAGTTCATGAATCCTTCCAAGGATTACAAACATCCTTTACTACCAGAGGTTCACACCTCCATCATTCAGGTTCTCCTTCCTTAATCATACCCTACTTGGGTATCCAAGGCATACAAATGCCTCTCAAAAGTTCATGCATAACATTAAGACAATAAAACATTTTAGAAGGGGTTATTACAAAATCTCGTCATACCTTGTGCCACATAGGCATGAACATTTTTATACTGATTCTTAGCTACTAGCACCCTCTTTTTGATTTTTTTTTTACCTAATTAGTAGTGCTTTATGGGGACTTTTATAGCCATATCAATAATCTTTGAACCACAACCTTCTCATGGTCATCCTCTGCTTGAGTTTTCCCATCATTGGCAAATGTCTTCCTCAATAGTTCCAATTCCTTTCGATACATAGAATGCATCATCATAGTCACAATTACATTAGTTGTAATATTAAACAAAGTGCATGTATTATAACATTCAAATCCATAAAACACATTAAAAATGTCCTAGCATATATTTATGCACTTCATCACATTATCCTCAAATGTTTCCATGAGTTCAACCCACACAAATCTCGATTGTTTCTACAACAATACAACCATCATTAGTATGGTGTCAAAACCTTTTACCTTCATCAGCATACCAACTTTCTCATCCTAGAGAAAACATAATACGCAGCAAGAAAAGAATTGAGGGATCTCCCCTTCTTCCAATTCTTTCTACACTGCTTGGGACTTTTTAGCCCAGTTGAGTTATCTCTAAGGCCTCACTGCCTTTTCTTAATCATGGCTTCAACCAAGCCCATTCAATCAAACATACTCATTTATTCATTTAATCATACTCAGGGAGTTTATTTTCCTTTTACCAACTATATTGGTTCCCACAAATTCTCTTTTAATACTAGGACTATGTTAAACAATTCAGGGTTCTTAGGGTGAGAAAAGTGTTCCTCCTTTTCTCCCCCTTTACTTATGCAATCTACTTCTTGTTGTGATCTTTCTACTCTTTTCTTGAGAAACCTCGGTTAGGCTCACCCAAACTCTTAGAATACATCAACATGCTTTAATAGAAAATCCTTTTGTCCATAATGAATCATGAACCTATGCATATTGCACGTTACCATTCGGTTATCAAAATTGTCAAGATTCATTATTGGTCTTCTATTCATTACATGATGTTTTTCAAAATGTAATCCAGGATTCTTATATATATGTAGCTCACTGCTTAATTCTCAACAGTCAATATGGTTGTGACTCCATAGGGAACTTCTTCAGGATGCAACTTCCTTATTGAACATCCTTCACTATCTGTGATAGCCTCGACCTTGAGTTGGCTTCAGTTGTTTACAAAATATTCCATAAGGAATGTAAACATGCATCTTTTTCATGCATCCAAATTATGTATCCACACATATTCTGGTTTTGTTAACTTACATCCATGATGTACTTAACTATATTCATAATCAAAATCACGTGTGTAGTTTCCATGGGTGTATTTCACAACCTACATACATCTCTACTTTAAAATTAGTCAACTCATGATTGTTGAAAATCATTCTCATGTGATCCTCGAGGAATAATTATTTGCCTTTTATTATGACAACAGAGCATCCTTGCTCATTTACTCTCTCATCTATTTATATTAGTCTTTCCTGAGGGAATGGAATACATCCACCTCAAACTGTCACTCAAACAAAACTTCTATGACTCTTCAAAGCAGAGTCAACCATGCAAGCATGGTATTCATTCCATTTTGGTAAGTGTAATTCTTGTCTCTCATTTCACTCCTTTAGGTAGTCACCTCACGCCTTTAGCGTACCTATACTCTTACATCATACATGTGCATCACTTTCACATTTAATATCATTCATACCTGAATGGTATTACCATCAGGATTCATATCAAGAATCTTCATAATGCATTAAATCCACACACTCAAGCATAAACACGGACCGTCCAAACGTTCATCATGCAAGCTCATTGCTTGCACCTTTTTCGATGTCATTCACACACATGGACATATCACACTTCCATATCCTTCTCCCAAGTATCTTCAAATCATTCTTATGATAAGTCTCATATGAACACTCATCACTGAGCTTCCCTCTCAATTGATATTTTGCAGTCATATTATTCTCGTAAGTATGTATACACATATTTTTGTATATGCAGGTGCATCTCTTGTACCTATTTATTCACCTTGATAATTTAGTTTTATCATTAGTGTTATTTAGTTAAATATTATGGTCACTTACATGACTAATCTCACAGTCATAACTTCATACTGATGTTTCCCTCTCTTAATAACCAACAAAGGTCACTTTTATCTCTTCGGTGCGATAACATCTAGCAAGAAACACTCTTGCCTTGTTTTCCATAGATCATTACCAAAATTATAAATACAATATGGGAAATTAAAACCATGCCCAAGGTAACAAAACAGGAAATCTAGCTTCCAACTATATCTATATGACTACCATCCACCACTGGACGTCAATCTGACCTGTTGGGCTTCTAAATGTGCCCCAAAACTTCCTTTACCAAATTCAAGATCAACATTTAATCAACCATTTTACCTTAATTATAATAAATTTTTGATGTCTAATAACATTTGACCTATTCCCTTAAAGCCCAAATGTAGTTTCGAGTTATGTTACTTACTAAGTATTCTAATTCAGAAATCCAAAGTATATTTAAGTCATACGCAGTCTTAACCATTACACCTAGAATTATTCCTTCTATTAAGAAACATTCAGGGATGGAGGTCACTCTCCTCCTCCCACAAGAACTCTGGAAGATTAGCTTCTTGTCCACCAAGCAAGGGAGGCTACTGTGATTTCTCACTCAACCACTCTATATTTCTACAACTCTGTTTATCATCTTGATTAGAAAAACCATGCCTAATAATTCCTGTACCTAGAAACAAAAATGTTTTTCTTAGTTCCCTTCGAAACCAGAGAGTTGTGCATGCTCTCCCTTTTTCAGAGAGTGGTCACCAGACTTATTCCTCTGATCATGAGGAATTATACACATATACAAGGTTTAACCCTTCATTAAAGAAGTAATTATTACTGCTACATATCCTTTCCATCCGTTCACATCCAATTCTTTCTATTAGTGTCCATCAGCATAATCCCACTCCTGTAGGATCGGCTATCATTTCCCAAAGAAATGGTAGGCTTCCTTTGTCACAGACTAGCATGATTCAATATCGTTGTGTAATATCCAAACTATATTTTAAATCTTCATCCTTCTACTCAAGGAACTTATGCAAATGATTTATGTTTGGCAGTAATATTCTCAACATGATCATCCTAGCCTTGGTAACCCAATATTATGTCTGTACAACAACAAATACGATTGCAGAGTGAAGTCAACTTCTTTATTTGGAAACATTAGCAATCATATAGTGCAGATTTCCAAAACATCTATAAGAAACAACAGGTTTCATTCCTCTCTTTAGTGGAGGTTTGACTAAGCCTCTTAGGAATGTTCTAAGATAGGGTGTTACCCCTTAAATTCCTCCAATTTTTTTTTCATACGACTCGTGCATGAGCCCAAGTAGGCCAAGTGTTTTTTTCGTGCTCTGATACCAATTTGTAGCACACATGACCCCTAAGTGATCTTTTAAGGGGTGGAGAATCATAAATTCGTTTTCCTTAACTATCTCAATTCCTCCATTTAAGGTCTCTATCACATTCTGCTCGTCCAGATATTTCTAACCATGGTCTCCATGCTCAAAACCAAGCTCAGAACTAGCATATATATCTCTCCCAAGTTCCTCAGGTGTTCATTGGTCGGGGCCACATGGCTTCCATGTGGATACGACTCAATATGCTTCATCCCGAGTTCTTTGATATCCCGAAGCTTCCAACATTCCTAAATCTATGGTAGATATCCATTCACCAACCAATCCAATGATTGGGATTGATCCTCAGCTAACTCAGAGGCCAATGGGAAATTTGACATTTAGCCTTCGAGAGTTCTTGCTATAACCAACTCTGTTTTTCTCTTGAAGTGACTTTTCTCTGAAGTGGTAGATCTTCCACCACACATCCTTTTCCAATGGATGGATAGGATGACATTGTGACTTCGGCCTTTGGGAATCCTCTTGTCTTCACACTTCGATTCTCCCAGAGTTGGTTAGCATTAGGCTGACCACAGCCTAGATCTGACGGTCAGAGGGTATCCACGTAACCCCAGAGATCTACGACATGTAACTTTCACTCAAGGGTCCCTTAGGTCTCGTTGTTAGGCCATTCCTAGAGGGACATCTCTCATCCCAAGACACATCGATAAGAATACGTAGCACCTACCTCAGGTCTTTGACGTTCCCTTACATTGCCATGGGGTCTCCATACCTGGAAATATTGTCACTCAACACATAGGGCCCCACGATCGAACAGTCAAGAAGGGTCCCTAAGGATCCTTAGATCCATGGTACACATTACTTCATGACTCTGACCTTCGAGGGGTCTTGACGTTACAACACCCCTATCCTCTCGAAGTGGTCAACGTCGGGCTGACTACATCGTAGAGCCGACGATCGAGATAGATCCCGAGAATCCTCAAATCTAAGGCCCAAATTAACTTCAGTACTTCTGGGGATTCACCTCCTATACGACGAATATACCCAATTTGTTGGACCCGTGAAGTCTGAAGGGCTCGAAGGATTAACATCTGTGTCCCTTGTCCAGATCCAATGATCGTGAGGAGCTTGGGCTCCTCTTGAACTAATATCATCCATTCATCTTCCAAACGAAAGGATCTTCCCTTTCAAGACTTGAATCTTTCTATTCTTCCTTAGCTTCGACAACTCTAAAATACTTAGGCACTTTTTGTTATTTCTTCCGAACTTAACACTTAGAGGGATTCTTCCACACACCCCTTGAGCTCATTCATCAACTCTAGAACTTAAGAGGTTCTCGGTCTCTTTCTGCCTCGCAGAGAGCCTATGCATACATGCACTACTTCTCCTGAGCTTAATGTACTCCTTACTCCAAGAGACTCAGAAGGACTAGGAGTTTCGACATGAATACATGAAACTATGCCCAAGGTCGACGAACTCACAGTTCATTTATTTTAGCTTGAGCCACCACAGGACTTAGGAATTTATGTGTACAAGCAAGATAATTCCTTACTTGCTTGAATACCCAATCAGGAATAATTAAAGGGATAGAGTATAACCATTAAGAAAACATGCACATCCATGAAACATTCATAGGATATCCAAATTTAATCTACAGTTACAATTCAATTACATGAGATATGAGAATACTTATCTATTACAAGGTGCCACCAAATAACTGACTATGGGTGTTCGCCTTTCAACCCAACCATAGTCTCAACTACATTAATTCTTAACACTCTAGCCACCCCCGTGCCAAGCCATGATATCACTAAGGAATTTATGTCAATTCTCAATGATCCTTTCTCTTTCACATCTTCTACGAGGTTTATCAAATGCTTCCTCAGCAACAACCCCATGACATTCTATTCATTCTCAGTTGGAGAGATTCTCGCATTCTCCACTCTTCTATGTATTCCCTTACGTGCCTTGCACGCAAATCCCTCCTATCATGTTCCTTATGTCATAAGGAAACCTAGGTCAGTCTGGGTCTGCAGGACCCCGCGATACTTTGGGATGACCTTTTGCAGCTAGACCATGCTTCCATTCATGGGGGTGGTTGATGGTTCAACCATTGGTCCTTTCTTCATTATTTGATTCCTCCTTGGGAACTGGAGGAAGTTTGTTATCCTCAACAAGGGAAATTTTGGCTCATTCAATATAATGAACCCTCTCTTATAGTTTTCACATTATTTCCTCTAGTGATATCATGGCCAATAATTTCAAGGCTTCACCCCCACAGTCAGTTGTTTGGATAGTCAAACTATAATACATTTACGTTGTTCCCATGCCACATCATGGTAATCATAATTAATGATTAATTACAAGTTGGGGGAAGCCAGGGTGTTACAGGATCGTGGAGATAACTCCCTTAGATGAAAGGGAAGAGATGGCTCCCCAAGTTGGGATGGAGCACTGATATATATTATTGATTCATGGGCATTCATTTTCCAGTACAGAAAGTGGTTTGATATTTATGATAGAAAGAAATTTTCTAGTTCGAAAAATGGTCCAGATCGGATAGTCATTTTCGTAATGAAAATAATCTGATAGTTTGTTGATGTACCATAGACAATGATTACCCTTGTGGACAATGTGGGGGAATGGTATAGTACACTCATTATTCTTGGAAGTCACTATGAGTAGTGGTCAAGTAGAATGGTCTTCCTTAAAGGGAGGTCATTCTTTCGAAGTTCACTGTTGTGAGCAGTTTTGAATAATGGTCTATTTTGGAGGTTGGTGTTGGACAGTAATTTCCATTGGAAATGGTCAGGATAGTCATTCCCTAGGGAAAACAAATTCTCTTTAGGGTGCACTATGATTAGTGCCGGAGGAATGGCCCAGTTAGGTGAATGGTCTAGGTTCAACAATAAGGGACATGTATTCCCTAGGGCATAATACAACAATGGTCCAGGTATATTACACTCATTCTTCTTGGAAGTCACTATGAGTAGTGGTAAAGTAGAATGGTCTTCCTCAACGAGAGTTCATTATTTTGAATTTCACTGTTGTGAGCAGTTTTGAATAATGGTCTATTTTGGAGGTTGGTGTTGGACAGTCATTTCCATTATAAATGGTCAGGATAGTCATTCCCTAGGGAAAACAGAGTCTCTCCAGGGTGCACTATGATTAGTGCTGGAGGAATGGCCCAGTTAGGTGAATGGTCCAGGTTCAACAATCAGGGACATGTATTCCCTAGGGCAGCCTCATTCTCTCCATGTTGCACTATGATTAGTGTCGGAGGAATGGCCCATTTAGGTGATTGGTCTAGGCTCAAAAATTATGGAAAATTATTCTTCTATTCTTGAGAAGAATATTCCATATAGCCCATGGCTGATGTTTTACTTTATGATGGAATATGCTCCTCCATATCTCACATATGTGAGTGGAATAATGGCCCAGATGACTCAGTTTGTATCATGATATTGTTATGCAGGTTCATATCAGATGATATGATTTTTGTGGAGACGTTATGCCTCTGGACATTATATGTATTCCACTATGGTGGATGTGGTCCACTAGTTGTGACTATGTGTCACTTGTTAGTAGCCATGTACTACTTGGTGTGGTTGTGTACCACTGGATAGTAGTTATGTACTACTATGGATAGACACAGTTGTGTTCTATTGAATGTCATTGTTATGATTGACATGAAGACTATCACCAGTGTTGGATATGATTACCATCTATATGGATAGTCAATATGCTGATGGATAGACATTCTCCTTGTGGAAAATGGTCCAGGACAGTCATTCTTCTAGGAAGTATGTACATATTAGAATAATAGTCCTTGTAGCCCATGTCATGGCTTCCAACATCTGTTGGAACAATTATTCTTCTAGGTCATATGTCTGGATTAGAATAATGGTTCTTATATCATTCTGTGGGGTGAGTGACTTATTCAACATAATTCTCGATTACCCAAATGGAGTATGGATTTGAGAGATGATGCAGTTGATGCTATCAAATGATATTGATAGTGATGATGGTGCTCATGATTTAATCATGAGATAACATGTGTGGCTATGATGATGCTACCGGTTGAATGGTATGTTTATGCTAAATACCATTTCCTTTAATACCTCCATATCTAGGAGGGAGTGTTGATATTATGGTAGCTGCGGGAGGTATTAACCTCCACATCTAACCTCTGACAAGACTAACATATTCTGAGAAGCAAGACAAACCATAAAACGTTGGATAATAACCCTAGGAGACAAGTCTACTCAAGATAATATTTATTATTGAGTTATTAGCCTCAAGAAGT
>ML783842.1:741438-753509 GCA_009831015.1 Picea engelmannii
TGTTCTTAACATACTCTTAGACCCATGATACATTTCTTCAACTCCATGGACTTAAGACTATAACTACTTTTTAGACATTTGAATTCATGGATTATACAAATTATGTAACCATATCTCCACTTTATGCACTCTCTATTAACAATGGAATATTAAATAATAAAAAAGAATGCATTCATCCCAAAATAATATGAGTGCATGTAACTGGTCGACCAATATTGCGAGGATCCCCATTTGTCAGTTTGTTCAGTTGAATTTTTAGTTGAACTACTTTGACTCAACCATACACTGTTAAATTCAAGAATGATATTGAGTCAAACCACTATGACTACACTTGGGGCAATGACTTCCACATCTATTTGTGCCCGCTTGTTGCACTTTATGCTTCTCCAAGTGTTTATGTGTTGCCCAACATTCATCACAAATCAACAAAAGTTTCTAAGTAAGGCCCATTGCAATGCATGAATGAGGAGAGAAATGAGGAGTTTCAACCACATGAAGGTGGCAATATTATTCCCAGGAATAATCAATTGTATAATACACACACCCCTATAATGTCAACCATAAAGATCATTGTCCCCAATACGCAAGGATCATATCAATTATTGATAGATCAATCTCGTTGAAATATGGAAAAACATCCATGCCAAAGTAAGTAGAAAATCAACAATCAAAGCAACTATGCTTAGTTGACACCAAAAAGAGAACTAGGAGTGTCACTTCAATAGCCCCACCTCGTGGGTAGATATTCCCTCATGAATGATATGAGGTCAATGATCCCTATCACAACAATATTGTGTCATCTCCCTATTATGTTGATGTATCTAACCAAAATAGTTGATCGCTCTCTTCTTTTTGTATTGACTCTTTTATATAAGGGTGTAGTTTATGGAACAATGATATTCACAAGACTTTTATATATGGAAAATTTTCCGAAATAATGCTTCCTCTTCAGAGCACATAGAATTAGTCATCTTAATGAACACCATGTCATTACCTAGACAAACCCACATGACACCATAGAATACTGTGAAATGGACATCCAAAGTGTGATGGTCTGGGTAGCATTGACAACAGTCAATTGGCAGTCAAACAAATCAATAAGTATTTCCAAAAGAAGGGCGTTCAACCCACACACTTTATAAACACTGGTGATTTGTATTTTCTTTAATGCCTCTGGAATATTGGGTATGGGTAATATTGATTCATAATTCTCTCCACTAAGTAGTTTGACGAAAGTGGTATACATGCAAAATTCATAGTGTACCAAGAAATAACGATAGATCCATTAGTAACTCATTCTGTTTTATATTTATCTGGTCTACAAACTTGGTAGGGAAGGTATAAATTTTGTCTTAACTATTGATGAATCAATGCATGCTAACATCTTTGGTGACTTGTTCTGGTTTTTAAATGTATATTTTAACCTTGTACAATTAATTACTGCAAATAGATTCTTAATAAAAATAGAAAAGATAAAATGACACACACATTACACCTAGATTTTTCCCTTGGAAACCCAAACTAGGAAAACCAAAAACATGTTTAGAGTCGCACCTCTAATCTTCTATTCATCATATTTATTCATTGTTTACAATACAATATATATCATATCCAAATGCTAGTTCAAAAATGAATAGTGTACAGGAACCATGCAAATATATTATATAGGGAAGTGAGAGTAATATCTAGAGTGTTGACAAACTCCTCCAATAGAAATGGAATTTTGTTCTCATAGTATTTATCAATAACAAAAATATTCCCAACACTAGAGTCAAAATTGGTAAGTTTCCATGAAATTTTTTCCATCTTTGCATCAACTTCACTGAAAGTGAATATTGAACCCTTTTTACATATTGAATGAACCTATAACCCATCCTACATGCATAAATGACCAATTATCGTAAGTGTCAGCCTTTAGCAAACACTCATCATAACTTATAAAATATTCTTGAATGTTGAAATATCTAAGGACATCTTTTTTCTTCTCAATGTGTAGCAACAACTCAACAAAAGTGCACAAGGACTTTGAGCGAGCAGTTTGAAACAATGGGGAGCCTAACAATGCTTTTTCGGCTAGGAATTGTTGACCAAAATGGTGGCCAACATATTCCAACCAACATATGTGGATTGCTTATAGTGGCATGAAAAATTTGGTTCATAGAACGACGTATTTGAATCATATGGGGATTAAGGATCAAAATGACTAATGGGATGGTAGATATCATTGTCTATTATAAAATAGGGGGAGAAAATATAAGTTTAAATGATGTATGGTTTGGGACTTCATGGAATAATTCCTGAAAAGTGAAATGATGAGGGGGTTTGTTCGTGTATGTATAATAGAGAACAAACAAAATCTCTTTGAATCTTTGACAAAAAATATTAGAAAGATGAATAAATTTCCATGGATGTGCGTTGAGGGAAAAACCAAAATGTAACATTGAGCATACATGATGTGTATACAAGATCTATATCAAGACATCGGGGATGGATAAAGGGAAAGGAAAGAATGTCGGGAATGACCAAATGACTATTTTAAGCAAGGACATTATGCTTAGTGCATATGATAGACAAAGCAAGGAACTCTGACACACATACAAGGCAACATGGTCCACCTATAAGCCTATTGTCCACCAAAATATTTTGTCAATTAGTTAATCATAATATACAAATACCTTTCTAATAACTGATCATTTATCCATCAATTCTGACCATTAAATCAAAAAGAGAAAAAGGAAAATAAAAGAAAGCGTATAACTGAAAGAACAAAGAAAAAGCAAGAAAATAAAATAAATTAAAGTGAAGCAAATAAAAACCTATTCTACCCCTTTTGTTTAAATTTTTTATCTAATTTATCTACATGTTTTCTATATATTCTCTTTTATTTGTGTACAGGGGAAGAGGGATGCAACAACCTAGAACTCAAGTGGGATGGCACTTGGAATAGAGGAACACATCATTTAATTTACATGTGAAAATCATGACTTGGAATACTTTACGCAAGTAAATATTATCGACATGCCAACCAAAAGATGCATATGGCGAGGGAAAATTACCTATCAAGACCCAAACAAAATAGTTACCATCCTGCAAGACTTTCCAACCAACAAGATCAATTTTGCACCTGATATTGAAAAAATCAATAGGATTATGGATTTCAGTTTTAAGGTTCAAAGTTTGAATGTGAAAGATAAGGTCAATGGACTCACCAAACATCATAATGCCATATGTTGCAATATTCCTATAAAAAATAGGGTCATCATAATGCAAGGAAGAATATAAAGGATTCAAAAACATATGAATTCCCTTGAACTCATAATCATTATTAAAGGAAAATGTGATCATATTAAGATGGGTATACATATTAAAGTCAATATTCTTGACCTATTTTAATTTAAACAATGGATTTGAAAAAGAATTATGCAATTCAGGATCTTGATTAACTTCATGAGGATCTTGAAAGGAAGACTGTTGGTGGTAAATATTGTAGTTAAATAAATGCCCAATCATTTAATTGTCAACTCAAGGAGTTCATAAACTTGCGAAGCATATGCACAGTATATACAGGATTTAAGCTAATTTATCTAATGTTGAAGCTACAACTGGAATTGAATCATTAATCTAATGCAGGAAGCTGAAACACATGACTTAGAATTGAATTGCTAAAACACACAACTGAAATGAAATTGCGTAAATAAAATTAACTTGGAAATGGAAAATCACATCAAACGAAAAACAACATGTGAAGAGAAACAAGATGACACATGTGAGCTCACACTAACAATAAAGAAATCTCAATAACATTACAATGATCAAATGACAAAATAATGAAGTCAGGAAACTAATCCAAGAAATGACTATGAACCAAATGAATAACTCCTATCATTGATTTCTAATCATTTTTCAACCTAGGTCTAATCTCCTTCTAATCCCATAATGACTAATTACTTTCTCATCCTAATGACTACTCCCTCATGAAGAGAGAACACTCTCTTTTATACATGAGATCTTTGAAAAGAAGATAAGCATCTCATAATTACAGATTCACTTTTCTCTCAACCAATTTCCCATTATTACAAAATATGATCCCTTCAAATCCTCACACATATCTCTCATACATCTTGGATAAGATATGTTATCCATTCCCCATGATCTTCTCCTTGAAATAGGCTTGAATTATCTCTTCAAATCTTGAAATGGTGGAGGAAGTGTTCGAGAAGTATTTTTGAATTAATCCTTCACATATTCCTACACATTACAAAGCTCATACATTTTTGAGATATATATGAAAACATGTTGATTTTCTAATATCCAATCATAAATTCTCTTTTAATACTAAAACGAATAAAATGGAAAATAATAAGGTGAAACTCAAATGTATTTATGAAAACGGTATAATGGAATAATGGAATATGGATAAATGAGAGGAATAGTGAAAGGAAAATAAGATGAAAAATGTGACATTTTTGAGGCCCAACATTTCCCCCCAACTAAACTTGTTGCATGTCCTCATGGAACCTTGCATAAAAAAAAATTCTTCTCAATTTTTGGCATCTGAATTTTGGCTTTGATTGATGATAATGAATGTTTCCGGGATGGGATTTACATGAGTAACAACTGACATTTTCTTATTGTTGGTTCTTGTGTGACAACCATGAATATAAAGAATGTTGGTTCTTGTGTTAACAACATCTATTTCATTATTTGTTCTCTTGTTGTAATAATAATTTACCCATATACTCACTAGAAAACATAAGTTATCAATGTGCATAAGAAAACATCATTGTGCATAAGAAATCCCTTTTTCATATTTGTGAATCATGCCAATATGTATATCAATGCTTATGATGCAAAGTGCAACAAAGTATTGCTAAAGAAGAAATGTTGGTAAATGGTAAATGAGATGAAAAATGGAGTGATGTCAGTGAATAAAGTCGCCCCCCCCCAAACTAATTTGGTTGCATGTTCCCATGCAAATTGGCATGGTTCATAGAAGTGAAAAGGAAATGGAGCTTGGTGAGGGAATTTTCCAAATTATTCATTGCTAGTAGTTGAGGAATTTCATGATTAAAGTTTAGAAAATAACATACCTCCACTTACCCAAAATGTTGATGAAATATGAAATAGGAACATGGTTTATGCGGCTGCTGGAGCATGGAAGATGTCATTGCTGCAGGATCATGTGAAAGGTGACTATTGTTGTAGTTGCAACTATTGTAACTACAACCGGTGTAACTGTTGAATAAGAGAATGTGAGGTGGAGGAATCTGAACTGCTGCTGATGAATCATGGCAAAGAGGAAGTATGAAAATGGAAGTGTAGTACTCTCATATAGTTGAAGCCATGTTGTTGTAAATGCTGAGGGAGTCATGAAGAAGTTCATAGTCTTCACCTGCTACAACCCCGATGGTACAATTCTAGTCATGCAAATGAATGTGTCATTGTCGAGCATGAAGATAAATCATTGGATTACCGACCATTGATGAATGTCGTTAACCAATGCGAGGAAAAATCACCATTGATGTCAATGAGTGCCAAGGTACTTGAGTACATCTTGGAAAGTGAGAATAGATGTGTTAATGTTGAGCCACTTGCAAGATCTGATGATCAAGAGACATTTATGTATTCCCATGATTGTCAGCAAGAGAACTTGCCATTAAGGCATGCAAGCCTCTAGGTACTCAAAATGGACTCTAGTGTATATCCCAAATAATATGTTGAGGTCGATGGGGCAATACTTGTTGAAAGGTGGGCCTTAAGGAATCCCACATCAGTCAACGCCAGTTTTGATAAAAATATTGGTAGGACTATAGGAAATATCTCACTAGAAACGATGTTTATGGCAAGGCAATGTAATCATGGAAAAGGAGGTGACTGGTTTTATTCAAAAGGAAAAATCAAATGGAAAAAGAAGGAAAAATTGTATGCGACTCAGAAAAGAATGGGCATGTGTGAAGTCATGATTGATAAGGTGATGGAAAGTGGACTTCAAGACATTGATGACTAATGTGTGATTGAAGGAAAAATGGGGGTAGACATTCATGATGCAAATGGGTTTATGAAAGGTTTTTGTGTAACAAAAAATGTCATGATGTTTATGATGAGTAACAACTCCTTCAAGTAGTCAACAAAGCATGTTTTTTTTCAAAAGTTTTGTGATTATTGAAAATCACTTCAGCAGCAAAATGCTATCATCTCTAAACCTGAAAAATGTGAGTACTAATTCTACAAGCAAACTTGTGAGAAGTTTGAAAAAATCATAACATGGAGAAAGAAGTATGGATGCGGTAAAATAAAATGTGTGGTGTACATGTTGTCATTGCGTGCTTATTTCATCATATTGCAGCTTGAAGTGATTTGAGAAAAAAAAATCATCGTAAATCTTAGAAAACATGTTTGGAGATTATTGTTTTCAGGAATTATGAAAACGTCCATTTGCAATTTTATTTGTTTTTGTTGTTTTGATTTTTAAGTTTTAAGTGTTTTTTATTTTTTTGATTTTATATTTTTATAATGTTTTCTTTGTTTTCATGGTTGTATAATTTTTTATTTTTTTTGTCTCGTGGGGTTTTACACCTGCGCAGTATCGGGGTGCCCTTCCATTGGTTCCCACTTCCAGCATGAGTAAGGAGGAGGCACTAGGAAAAAGGCTCTGAAACCTTTCAAGAACGATCTCATGGGTTAACCGTTTCGTCCCCATGATGGCATCATCGGAACTTTCGTATGTACAAGAAGTAAGAAATGTCATTCTCAGTGCATGCAAGATGGTATCCATGCAAACATGATATCATAATCAGAGAAAAACGTAATTCATGTGAGAATTAAGGCAACCATTGGGCGATATCGGAGGCAGAGGGCATCTATTATATAGGTGAGTGTTAGGATATGGAAATTCATCAAAGAATAAGCAAGAAAATGACCAATTGTATATGGTTATATCTGGTAGAATGGGATCTTGATGGATAATATAAATTGGATCTCGACAATATTTGAAATTGGATCTCACCCATTGACCATACCAAATCCACAACAAATGTATCCCAATAAATCAGGCGTTGATAACACTTGGGATCTGTGTGCCCTTGTGGAAAACTGGTAACCCTATTTTCGATCGAAATCCTTGTTGAGAACGCACATTTTGTTAAAAACACACTCGGAGACTTACAGGTAGAATATCGCTTCCAATTTTTGGGAGTGCCACAAACCTAATTTTAGAGATAATGTGGAGGTTGATGGTCTGGAAATAATATCGTCAATACAATAAATGAAAATTATTGTTAAATATGGAAGAAATGGATTGGCAAGAAGATTGTTGCAAATCAAATTTATACAGAATTAAACGATAAATGGGATTTAGTCTTGTAACCTCCGACAAAAAAATCTCTTTGTTTAGTTGAACCTACAAGTGGATCCCATATCGAAGATACGAGGAAATAAATATTGATCCCATAAATTGCGTTAAATGATTACTATCGTTGCAATCATACAGGTTAGAATTTTCCTTTTGGGATATGAATATAAAAACAGATCCGCTTACCTCGTCACTCCCTCTCAACATCCACTTCCTTAAAAATTATGAGCGCCATTATTCAAAAAATTTAGCAAATATTTTGATTGTCTATTTGGCTTGATATAACAGATTTGGATTTCGGCTCACGTGAAATTGAAAATTGCTTATGTTGTTTATTTGTTTGATTGAAGCTTATGCAGTGGTTTCTGTGCATTTAAAATTCATGATATTTTGTTTGTTTGCAGGGTTATTTCTAGGCATCCACAGGATCAAGGATGAAGGCAAACACATGGTGTTTCTTCCACACAAACCAAAAATAAACCAGGCCAAAATTTAAAAACGATAAGAGTGTGGTCGTGACACTATTTCAGCTTGGATTTTCAACATGGAAAAACACAACTCTTATCTTGCATAAATTGCAGACCTTCTTATTCATATATATATATATATATATATATATATATATATATATATATATATATATATATATATATATATATATATATATTCTAATGTACTTACTATTTTATTGTTTTGATTTGCAGATGGAAGGATGCACAAATTTTTATTTATGTATTTATTTTCTTCTATTATGTTTTCAAAAAAATAAAATAAAAATTGATTTTGCAAACTTATTAAAAATTTGTCAGCAAATGGAAACAAATTGTAGACAAAAAATAGATTAGGAAATTTTTTCATCGTCAATCAATTAATCTTTCAGAAATCAATCAATCATCCTACTTTCAGATCCTCGCCATTGTATGAAGCGCGGAGGAGAGCATACTTATTCTAAAAAATAAGAAAAAAAGATTGAAAATAGCGTCCTACCTACATTACGCTAATTAAAAATTAGAGATTAGTTACATGTAGCCAAGAACGCAATAGTAATAAGAATATGTTATATTTCAATTTCAGAAATGAGAATCGTAAATTTGTATAAATGTGCGAAATTAGCTGTTGAAACTCTGAATTAACAAAATAAAAAGAAAAACCAAATAGAATTAACCTGGTACTCACTTGAAAACATCGTTCGAGCAGGCTTTAGTAGGTGCAATTTGTCTTGCTCAGATCATGCTACAACTCCTCATTGTCCTCCTCAATCTCATGCTCGCCTAATTGTTCTTCATTAAATATGCATGATTCTTCGTATGTTGATTCATTGTTTGTTGCTGGCAGACGAATTAAGCTCTTGGCTGCTGTCAATATCTCCTCTTCCCAAGAAGAGGGGATCCTGAATTTCGCTAAGATCTGAGTGAGTTGTTCCAAGCTTAAACTCATAGTTAAACCATATTGAAAAAGGATTGTTACAACACCCAAATCGAAATGAAAAAATGAAATAAAAACATTCTCGTTGAAACAAGAAAAAAACATTACTCTTCACAGTTGCGGAAAAAAAATGCTCTTTCTCAAACAGTAAATCACACTTGCAGAAATTAAACACTCTTGCATAAATTGAAATTCACACTTGCAGGAATTGAAATTCACACTTGCAGAAATCGAACAATCAAGGCTTTGGAGAAAACTCACTATAGTGGCCGCACATACCCCTCGTATTACTGTTTCTCCTCCCCCAAGCTATTTAATAAAAAAAAAAAACTTAACTACCTAGACCTCAATCCATTTAGCACTTCCCCGACAACAACACCAAATGTTGGTGGTAAATATTGTAGTTAAATAAATACCCAATCATTTAATTATCAACCCGAGGATTTTGTAAACTCATGAAGCACATGCACAATATATGTAGGATTGAAGCTAATTTAACCTAATATAATGTTGAAGCTACAACTAGAATTGAATCATTAATCTAATGCAAGAAGCTGAAACACACGACTTGGAATTGAATTGCTAAAACACACAACTGAAATGAAATTGCATAAATGAAATTAACTTGGAAATGGAAAATTGCATCAAAGGAAAACAACATGTGAAGAGAAACAAGACAACACATGTGAGCTCACACTAATAGTAAATCAATCTCAATTACATTACAATGATCAAATGAAAAAATGATGAAGTCGGGAAACTAATCCAAGAAATTACTGAACCAAATGACTAACTCTTATCATTGATTTCTAATCATTTTCCAACCTAGATCTAATCTCCTTCTAATACTATAATGACTAATTACTTTCTTATCCTAATGACTACTCCCTCATGAAGAGAGATAACTCTATTTTATATAGGAGAGATTTGAAAAGAAGATAAGCATCTCATAATTACAGATCCACTTTTCTCTTAACCAATTTCCCATTATTACAAAACATGATCCCTTCAAATCCTCACACGTATCTCTCATACATCTTGGATAAGATATGTTATCCATTCCCCATGATATTCTCCTTGAAATAGGCTTGAATTATCTCTTCAAATCTTGAAATGGTGGAGGAAGTATTCGAGAAGTCTTTTTGAATTAATCCTTCACATATTCCTACACATTACAAAGCTCACATTTTTGATATATTTATGAAAACATGTCGATTTTCTAATATTTAATCATAAATTCTCTTTTAATACTAAAATGAATAAAGTGGAAAATAATAAGGTGACACTCAAATGTATTTATGAAAACGGTATAATTGAATAATGGAATATGGATAAATGAGAGGAATAGTGAAAGGAAAATAAGATGAAAAATGCGACATTTCTTAGGCCCAACAAAGACTTATCACATGAAATAATAGAATCAAAAGGGTCGTCATCAACTTGATTTGACCATTCATTAGAAAAATCATCATATTAAACGTTTTCACAAAGGGGATAAAAAAGGTCAAAATAAACTTCCTTCTTTGCATAGTCAATTTCACCATTTTATGCATATGAATGAGAGATTTGGGGTAAACCATGATCTTGAGATGGAGTTTGTCTATTAGTTTCGAGGATGGTGGTATTTGGAATGTGAGAGATCGGTTGATCGTTAACTATCAAGATATTATCATGATCTTCATCATTGTTGGTATAGGTATCATAATTAGGCTTTAGGTACGAGGGATCCAAGGATATTTCAAGGTGGGTTTGTTTCGAGAATCGACGTTCAAGGGAGAGCATGTGATTTTGTAAATATTGGATAACATCCATTAATGATACAAAATATTTGTGCAAATTATAACCATCAAAGGAGAAACACATTCTATAGGATTGCTCCTCAAAATCAAGGTAAGTGGTTAAGGCTAGCTCTAGATTTTGAACGTTCTTTTCCTCTAATAATCAATGATAAAGAGGAGGTAGAAGATCATAATAATTCAAGAGGGAAACCGAGTTGGTAGGGAGAATGGATATAGAAATGCAATTATAAAACTTGATAAATATAGTATTAAATGAAAGAATGATTTCATTATCCTTTATGTGCAAAGATTAAATCTTTTAAGGTTCTCATAAGGATTATCTAAGTGCCCAAAAGTAGAAGTAAATCAATAAGAAATTTCATACCACATGGAGATGTATTCATTAAGTAGGTTGGAAAACAAGTAAGCAACATTACCCTAAAGGGAGTTTTTAAACAAGAGCATGCAATTATCATTATCATTAACTCTGATGATGGTACAAGCATTGGAAAATGCATAAAGATGCCCTTCCATTGTGATAGTTACATCACCTATAAACAAAGGTAAATGTTGCTTGAATTTGTAAGGCAAAGGATTAATGGGGTAACCGGGCTTCAAAGGGGTAGGTACAAGCCACAAATAAATTTTAAGGTCTTCCTCAAATTTGAAAATTCCATACTTGCAAATGACTTTCCTGGGATTAGTAGTCGAAACCTTAAGGTTAAAACCACTATACATGCTTCCAATTAACTAAGACATAGAATACTTGGGGAGGATAAACAATGGCTTGAAGAAATTAAAACTAGACTAAGAAAGAAGAATTTAATGGCCTTGGCCAGTATGGTCGCCAAAATATGTTGATGTTGAAACAAGAATGTTTCAAAACCAACATCTCAACCTACCGTGAGGCTAGGTGGGAACATGTGAGAATGTTACCCTAAGTTTTAAGCCCCAAAAAGAAAACACATTAGACCCTGTGGCTAGGATTCTAAGCATGAATCTTAATTTTATGATTTTGCAATTATTTTATTTTTATATGTTTTTACATCTTATAATATTTTTTATTTTATATTTGTGAATAAAATGTTAATTGAAACAAAAATTAATGAAAATTAAAAATAAGAATGTAAAACTTAAAAGAAAACTAAACAACCTAAAACTGGTTAGTTAATATTTAAAAAAAAAACAAGCCCTAAAGAATAATAAACATATTAAAATGTTTTTTTCTTTTTTCTTTTAAGTATTGTTATTAGTAAAAGATTAAACTAAAGAGAAAAAGATTGAAATGATTAAAATTGATTGTAAATAAATTAAGTAAATTACATATTCCTTTTAGTAAGTGTAAACAATGTAATAAAATGAATTTTTTTTTTAAATTATAATTAGCAAACAAAAAACTAAAGTAAATTATAAGAAAGGAAAGAAATTATTTACAATGAAATCTATTTAAAGAAAATAGATGTATTAACATTATTTTTTTTTTTGTGTCTTTTTTGTTTTTGAATATTGAAAAGAAC
>ML783842.1:753567-763799 GCA_009831015.1 Picea engelmannii
ATATATATATATATATCTTCAGAGCCAAAAAGTTTGATTTTCATTAAAATATATGGTCCCATGAACTTTTATAGATTTTTTTATTCTTTTGAATCCTTATGTGAATTTGGACTATAGTTGTCTCTAGCTATTCTAGTTGGAATAAACCTCATACAATAAAATAGCCAAGTACAAAAGAAGATGAAGAAAGATTAAATTGGGCATTGGAAAATAGCCAAGTAGTAGGAAGAGCGCCATCTAAAACAAAGTGTTTGGATTGAATTTTCTATTCAAGGGCAAGCACAGTCGAACTCAAACTTTGGATAATGTGGCGAAGTAATGATTCAACAATAAATATGTGTACAGGAATTTGATATGAGGGTTTGGATAATCATAACAAAGGATGTAATAAACGAGCATGTCAACGTATTCGAGAAAATTCAATTGTAAAAACTTCAGGTCCATTGACAAACTTTGACTCTTTTCCAATTAGCACTTTCTAATTTGACGGGTGTTGGGACTTCGTTTTGTCATGTTTTAATGCATGTTCTAATCATTTAATTTGATCAACTGGCCTCGTTACATACCTGGTTTTCTCGTACTTGGTGTAAAAGTGTAACCTAAGAAGAGTCCATGAGGTAGTTCAATACTTATGCATATTTTGTACATTCTTATTAATGAAAATGTCTTAATTTATTAAAAAGAGATCTTCTAATGGTGTGATTTGAATAAACAAGTTGGGTGACTAGGTAGCCTTGATCGTTGACATTTCCAATCATCCGGTACTAAAGTAAAGGTCAAATTTTGAAGTCTTCTAGAAGAAAATCGGGGACATGGGTTTTATCGCGAACGTCGTCGACATGCGGACACTTGAGTCAGAATTTACCCATTTTGCACGTGTAGACTTCCAACTCAGGGGAAATATTTTAGAAAATAGAAAAATCTCAAACTGCCAACTTGCGCCTCGATTTGCATGCACATGGAAGTGACTCGGAAGATTCTAAAACACAGGGTTTTCTCTCAGCATGGCCAATTAGATTCCTAATGAGTCATTTTAGAAAATTCGCTACAGTTACAGAGTTATGGAAGGCGCTTTGGAGTGGATTAATAAAATAACACAGTTTTCCTGTTACAGTCCAGTACCAACGTGACTGTCTGATTCTGGTACCTCCACCTGTGAAGATCTGGTGGTTGATTAAATATCTAGATGCTAATGATAATGAGAATATTGTTGGATGGAAGTAACCTAGTTTAGCAAAGCAATCAAGTAACCATTAGATTTGATTACCATGTAATTAATGATCTCTTCCTTGTAAATCACGACCTGAACTCTATAAGAACATGGTCATGGAAAGGATGGTGAGGAGGAGAGATAGAATATTACCAATATGTAAAGCAGTGTGTGATAGTACAGAACAGATTCTGATTGAAGATTAATAGAATGCCATTTATCTCCATATTCTGATTATCTACGATTGAGTATGAGTTGAGTTGTTAATGAGAGGTTGATTTTATGTTTTGAAATGTGAGTGAGAGTAATGTGTGCTTTGAAGACAAGCCTCCTATAGACTTCAGTAGTTGACCTGTTGAAGTGGCAAGGGCCCACCACCCAACAAAGGTCAGCCTCTTCGTAGATTAGCAGTAGCATTTGTTTTCAATAGTATAAACATTGATTTAGCTAAAGCTTTAACTCTGTTAGATGATATCAACATAGCTTAGACTAGGGTTTCCATTTACTTAGAGATTTTTAATTGCTTTATTTTTGGATATGCCTTGTTTCTGTTCTCATGAATTTGATTTCCTTGAGTGATCATAGATGTTGGAAGCAATAGTCAAAACCATTTGGAGACGAACTAGTGAAGTTCATCGTGAACCACAACAGAACCAATATATTGATTATTGAACTCCCCACACTATGCCTGATAATTGATGTGTGTTTTCCTTTCAGAAGTGTGGATTTCATAGTTAGTTTTTTGAGTCAGATATCAGAGTTGATCTATCAAACCAATTCCATCTCATACTTGCATGTGCCATAATGGAATAGATAGCCTCTCTGTGAAAGACAACCAAAGTGCATTCCAGTTTGCTAGTTTGTTTTATTTCCAGCATGCATAATCTAGCTTAGTTCTATATTCGTGACGTTAGAAATTACCTTTCTTACTGGTGTCTTGTAACTCTGTTGATTACGAATCTCGGATTGATAATTAAATGTGTGCATTATACTAATCATATAATTGCTGCAACAATGGGTAATAAGGGTCTTTCCTATTCTTGGTGGTCCATGAAGCAAATTTCCTTTAACATGCTTGATACCCAACTTATTTATGACATGTGGAGGGAAAACTCTAGATGCAAATGTTCTGCAATATATGTCTTTTAATTGTTCATTGAGACCACATATGTCCAATCGAAATCCTTTTTCTTTTGAATGTTGTGATGTATATACAGATTGATGTTGCACACACGTACAAATACATTGGAGAAAACACACTCCAAATGAATAAATGATTTCTCATGAGAAATAATATATGTAGCCTACACATCAGTGTTTTGGATGACGTCTTAATTGCAACCCCCCTGACTAGAAGTCGCATCAGGAGTATTTGAATCTTTTGAAAATAATGTGGTCAACATTCAGATTGACAAATGATAGTTCTAAAGGAAACCAAAACTGATATGGATCTCCCTTAGCGAAGATTTCAACTTGAACATGCATACCGACTTTGATATGTTTTTGAACACAATAGCAATCATTGTTTCTAATGGGAACCCATCCATCATGAATGCAACCAATGAAGACAAACACTCCCTCGTATAAATGCATTGAAGTCACATATACCCATATATTTTCCCCAGTGATGATTTTAAGGATGAAAATTTATTTTAAAATGTAGAAACCTTAGAAAATATTACTAATCCTTCATATGCCAACTATAAATGTTTGGCGATATTTTTGTAAAAGAATTCAAATTTCTAAGGATTTTATATAGTTTATATAAAATTTTGGCGATCTTTATGGTAAAATAATTTTGTCCTTTAGAATTTGGGTGAATCATTTTTAAAATAGCGGATTATTTTGGGGAAAAACCATGGAAAATTATCCCATGAGAAAAACTTAGACCCTAAAATCATCCCTAATTTGCCCTGGACAAACAAAAGGGAGCCCATACATATCTTTATCATATTTATAAATTGCCAATGCATCTCTTTCCAAGGTAGTAATCATAGTGACTTATTAATATTTTTTACTCCAACATCTTTCAAACAATTCACAACCCTTATGATATTAACATAATTGTGTGGATCACAACATTCAAGTCCAACTTATGGGTGGCCAAATTCATCATCCATAAAACTAAGGTAGGCAAGCTCAAACATGCTTAAAGATATTAGACAAATCATCTTGTATAAATATACTTCCTTTACAAATGATTCCTTTGGAAAAGTAGTTTGAGGGGCTTCAAAGGAATCTCTAAGACAATTTGATCTCCAAGCCAATTTAGGAGATCCATGAGTGCAATGGTAGTCAAGACCGAAGCTCAACATCCACAACATTACAAAGTTAAAACAAAATATGCCATATAATTGTGCCACGATAGTTATAAGAATGCCAAATTTTTCATGGCCTAACAATGAAAAAAAATTCCATCACTTGCAAACAAGTACCACAATATTGTACACACATATAATGATTGGAAAAATGTGTATCTTTCCATGTCTCTTTGTAAAAAATAAGTTTCCAAATGCTAGTGAAAAAATGAATAGTGTACAAGCACCATGCAAATATATTATACAGGCAAGTGAGAGTAATATCCATAGCATTGACAAAATCCTCCCATAGAAATGGAATTTTGTTCTCATATTATTTATCAATGACAAAAATATGCCCAACACTAGAGTCAAAATTTGTAAGTTTCCACATAAATTTTTCCATCTTTTCATCAACTTCACTGAAAGTGAGTATTGAACCTGTTTTACATCTGGAATGAACCTGTAACATGTCCTACAAGCATAACTGACCAATGAATGTCAATATCATACTTTAGCAAATGCTCATCATAACTTATAAAATATTCTTGAATGTCGAAATATCTAAAGACATCTTCTTCTTTTTTTAAATGTGTAGCAGCAGCTGAGTGAGAGTGCGCAAGGACTTTTCACGAGCAGTTTGAAATGATGGAGAGCCTAGCAATGATTTGTCGGCTAAGAAGTGTTGACCAAAATGGTGGTCAACACATCCTTATTCACTAACCATTTTGTTTCCCCATAATATTCTAAACAACTGTGCAACTACATTTTTATTTGTAATCAATTGGCCCTAAGGAGTGGATGAGTTGTGCACTGAGAGTCTATATGGAAATTGATTAGTATAATTTCAGTAAACATCTTCAACTAAAGGGTTGGTCCACATATCTACCAAATATGTCAGTCCATTTGTAGTATATTTCAACAACTCCTAGTATTGGTTCAATGAGTGAATTGTTAGTTGTTCATTCCATGGACATGAAATAACATGCCTAGATATGAGGTGGCCCATTTTGGTGAAAAATCCCTTGATAGTTTTTTCCACTATGAAGTAATGCCATCATATAACCATTCATTTTATCGACATCAATCAACCAAAGGTACAATGGATGTGTGTTAAAAAACAATATTTTGATATTGTAACAACAAAATGTGTCTCAACATGCATTTCCCCCCAATGATGATAGTGTACCTAACTCAAGGTTCATTTGTCATACATTGCCTATTTTCTTTAGTTTCCTTGTTTGTGTCCATTGGAGTTTTCAAGTTAGGGAGTCATTTTTCCATTCTAGTGGTCCTTTGGTCCATTCCATATAAGCCCCCTTCCTTAGATTCTTCATGCCACCTCTTATTCTCTTGAGTTCTGCATTTATGGCTTGAGTCAAAACCAATTACTTGCTTGTGAAGTCACCATTAACCATTGGAGTGCATAAACCCACAAGGGATTGTGTAATCCCATCGCCATTACACCAAAAAAAAAGAAATTGATGGTGATATCCCATGATACATAGGGAATTGCATGTTTCCATGGAGTTTTCTATAAAATGAGGCCCTTTTCACTATTTGGGGGGTGTGCAAGGGGTACCATTTTCCAAACTTGGGAGGGTATGAGCATAATTCATCCAAGCCATATAGTCATGGAGGCATTCCAATGCTCATTTTGGCTATGGTAGCAGGGAATATCATTCAATTTGTCATCTTAACCTCATTCTCATGATCATTTAACCTTGGCTCTTCCTCAAGCACCCAATTGAGGGTCTCTTCTTTTCCCTTTTGATAATTTGCAGATAAATTGTCTCTAATTTATTGTTTTCCTTGCTTAGGTTAGGATCTTTGACCAATCCAACTAATTTATGAGGTGTCATGTCCTTGGTCACCTTACAATACCTACCTATAGTGTGCCTAAAAGTGGACTCATTGAAGGTGACATGAGGACTCTTAAATTGACATCAAACAACATTCTAAGGTCATGCATGTCTATTACATTCATGCTACTCTTTGCATATGTGTCCCTACTTATTGTTTTTCGTTATAGAAGATATTGTTTGTTGTTTGCTTCTCTCTTTGTCTTTTCCTTCTATTTGTGTTCTTCTTAGAGTGGAGTTTAGGGTTTACTTTCAACTATTTTTTAAATTCATTTTCCTCTTAGATTCTCATGGATAATTCAAGGGAAAATTAATGAAGTACGGTTTGATTGTAGGTAGAGGTTATCAAAGTTTCCATTACTCTTTTTATTCACCCTATGTTGGCCATTGTAAGAGATCTTGCTTCTTGTGTTTGGATGCAATTTCATGTATTTGTGCACTTGTTTTCCCCCTTCTCTTGCTTACATATATAAGTCAATATGCCATCAATGCATTTTATAAATTACAAATTGTATATTTCTTCAACATATTTAATAATTTCATCATTGTATTGACAAACATATTTGCGTAACCTACTAATGAATATGCATTAAGTATCAAATGCATTGATTTCTTATTTTTAACTCGTGTTTTTTATTATAGTAAAGCATTGAGGAATTCATGAAACAACGCTTGATATTTTTTTGCAACTTTAATGAAGTATTTTTCGACCAAATGACAAAAATTGAAACCCATAACTCGTTAAGGAAGGAATAGAGAAATTATTGTATTATGTTGGTAACTACAGAGGGAAGAGTTAAATAAAATGAATAAAAAAATGGTGATGAAATATACAAGGATATAGCCAAGGTGTTTATCTCTTAGAGGGTTAGGAGGGGATTAATAAATATTTCAATAATATTTAATGGAGGTAATAAGCCAAACTAATATTCCATTCATCACATTTCTTTAATTGAAGTCAGAACCCATGTCTTTGTAAGTTCAGGTGGCATGATGATAGTGTTGATATTCATAAATGTTAACAAGAGAATCAAATGGAACCAAATCCAACCCAAATTCTACAATGAATAAAGTAACAACATTAGGTAAGCTAAGAGACGTGCAACCCTAGAGAGAAATAGGCCTTGGAAAAATATCCGTAGAGAGAGAAATAAGCCCTAACAAAAGATCCCTAGAGAGAAATAATTGAATCACACTATAGACACAATATCATAAATATGGGTAACTTGATAGCCTGGCATAGATTAATATGATGAGTATTATACAAAATAAAATCAAGAAGATTAATTGAGATTAATACTAATAATTCACACTCAACCTTTAACAACTAAACTGAAACATTAAGGGTAATATTAACACTATTTAGAATAATTTTGTAATTAGTGCTACTATACCTTTGACGAAGGCTCCAATGGAAATAGCCCAACAACAACAATATCCAAAAAAGATATCAACAACCAATTGTGGGGGATAAGGGTGCTCTCCTCCTAACCTAATTCTCTCAACCCTTGGTTTAAAGACCCATGAGCCCACCAACACTAAAACTACACCAAATTATTTTCTAGCTCCCTATTTTCCATTTTCAAGCCTCACAACTATAGAAATAATATCCTCATGGCCTCTTTTAACCAATTATTACCATCTCCTAGAAATTGAGATGTGAATTCATCCCCTTCCTACATCCACCTTGTCTTATTTTATTTACACAAAACTTTGCATGCACACTCTTTTTTCAGAAATAAAATAGTTAAAAATAACCAATACCCTTTTCAAGGAGTGTTATAATTTATTCAATAGTTGATTATCAAACACCTATTTTCTTCCTCTCTTTTTAACCTTACACCTAATTATCTATTATTTATTTATTTGATATTTATTTTCTAGGGGTGCATAATTCATTATTTTAATGTATACTCGTGACACTATTCTTTTAATATAATAATACTTGTGTACATGTATAGCAATAATGTGTCAAACTTGCATGTGTGCTAGTGCTCAACATTAAATAACCCTAACACTACATGTTTTTCATAATGTAAGATGCAAATGCAAGTTATCTAGGTTTAACATGACAATTGCACCATTAAATAAAAGTGCATGTCCTCACTCCCCTATTTTACTATATGCTCTTTCTTTTCCATGAACACATGTGCATATCAAGTAAGCAAAATTAGGGAAGCATGAAACTCATACACAATCCACTTCATTTATATTCCACTGACTCATGATCACCATCTATCCACCACCAGCGCTCAAATGGCCATGCTTGCCATGGCATGGGTCTCTCAGTTGAAACTAGTATTTTATATATCAATCATCATAATACAATTACAACAAGTATTGAAGTCATAATAATAACACCAAATCTCTACCATTAGAGAAAGATCCAATGTCCTCCGGAAGCAAGTTGGTGTGGTGGATACCCTCCTGATGAATTTGGAACGGTGGTGGTGAAGTGGGCTTCTATCTATGCAAGTGAAAATTGTTGGTCAATATGTCTCTCGATACTGCACATCTACAACCTAAGGGCCTAGAGACATCATCTCCTTAGTTATCCCTAGGAGTTGGGGATAACATTTGGCTCCTACTTGGGGACATGTACTTGTTGTAGAGTGCATGCAAACCATCGCATATCCTCATGGACCTCTGCTTCACTGAAACATAAAACTATAAAATCGAGGGTGGTTCTATCACCCTTTGTCCATATATATCAAAACAAAAAATGACAACTAATCTAGAAAAGAAATTTTAGTTTTTTTTCAAAATTTTCTAAACTAAACATGTAATATGATGAAAGTAATATGCAAGTAGAGAAAAATGAAAAATGAAATGCAGTTAAACTACCATGAGAAATCAATATGCAAATGCAAGGAAAGAAAGATGACCTACCTATTTACCAGGGGCTCGGGCCCTGAAGAAGTCAAGTGCCTTGGATGCAAGGTTAGATAAAAGACCGATCCACTGGTAATGGCGTTTTCTCTCATCCAAAGTTGTCAAGTAATACTTATCTTTTTCAAACTTCTTCTTGATGATATAAGGACCAATCCAAGTGTCATCATCCTTCTGATCATATTTAGGCTTTCCCTTCTTCTTGCCCCACATGAATGCAAGACTTCCTTCACTATAGTTGATGCAAGGTACATTATTGATGTAAGGATAGGAAGGAGGTCATGTGTTGACTGCATTTTTGATGGCTTTCTCACATTCTTTGCTTTGTTTATCCTCTTTCTTCAATATCTAGATGGACCCTAGTTCTCTCCCTTGGAACTCTTTAAGATTTTTTATGTACTCATATTTCCTTGGGAGTAGTGTATCTATGCAGTCCTCTTGCATGAAAGGTAAGTCTCATGGATCATAGTCAATGGTATTTGGAACCTCATCAAATTCAAACTCACTTGTGTAACCAGGACCATTGGGGTCCATCACATGCTTGTCAGTAGACTCTCAAATATATAAGATATCAAAGGTGCCATCCTCCATGGGAATGTGTGCATGGGTAAGATCAATGATAAGAAAACATCCAAGATAAGCATACCAACTCCTTGATAGTAGCATCCCCCAAGCATCTGGAACATCAATCACTACTATGTTCATAAGGAGGATGATATGTGGAAAATCAATCAAGAAGACTTCAAAATTATCACATAGTCCATAAACCTTAACCCTCTTAGAATCAATGCCACACACATTTCCATACGGTCAAGTTGTCTTTAAGACAAGATGTTCCATCACCTTTAAATACATGACATTTGTTGAGGCCTCGAAATCTAGCATACAATTGTTCAGGCAGAGGCCATTCATGCACAAGGAAATATAGAAAGGAGGGTTATTTTCCCTTTGTCGATCAATATACATGGTGTTCAAAATGATTGGAGGGTCCTCCTTATTGGTTGGTACCTATAATAACTTCAACGTTTCCCTCCTAACAAAAGGAATATTGCACATATCTGTTACAGGGACCGTCATATTCAACTTCCCAAACATGGTTGCAACGTCTATGTTCAACTAAATCTCGTCTTCTTTTAGAGTTGGTTTGGGAAGCAAATGATGTACTGGAGGTGGAAGTGGTGGGACCACCTTCTCTATAAATGGGGGAGGAGAAATTTCTTCTGGCTGAGGTGGAGTGGGCTACAATAAGGTCAAATTAGCAACTTGTATTAAATATTTTAACCTTAAATCTCTTGGAGTCATCAACACTTTCTTGCATAATATGATAGGTTGAGGGCCAGCACCATGGGACACTCGTTATTCTCTTCATTTATCTATATAAAGACCATCGAGTAGGGTTGACGTATGGAGTTGTCAACTCTAAGGCATAAAGCATGAGAAGAAATATGATTCTATACTAGAAGAGAGAGACATGGATTGAAAATCATGCACTTTTACACGTGGACTGACAAGTAGAGATTTTGTGCAAACTTTATACATGTCAACATGAATGGAGTAGAAAAGGGATGGGAAAGGAGCTATCAGAATGGGTTCATGATTAATAGAATCAGGGTTTCTATTCTAAAACCAAGATGTCATTAGCGAAAACTACCACAAAATAGGTAACCATTAACAAAGAAGCTGGATTGAAAATTTTCTGGTAGGACATATTGTTTATAGGGTATTACTAGACAAAATCAATTACACATATTGCAAGACAAAAGATTGTTTTCCTTAGAAGAATTTTGAGGGTACCCAAAAATTTGGTAATATGATAATAAAGTAAGAGAATTTTAAGGGGGGAATCTTGTTTATGTTCCCTAATATTTCTAAAAGAAAGCAGTTTCATAAAGGAACAAGAGGAATGTGGCAATATTCAATGGGCTCTATGCCAGGAAAGATATGCTTAAAATTTCCTAGAAACAACTAAAGTTT
>ML783842.1:765513-778095 GCA_009831015.1 Picea engelmannii
TGCATACCACTTTTAAAGTTTCACTCTCTTTTATTTGCATAGGAACCCTTAGTGACTTTATATCTCGGTGCTTTTATTTATGTAAATAGAGTATATGACTTTTATAAAGGAAAACCTTATAACTTGGATATTCTATACGACAATGATTTTTTATCACTTTAGAATTTTGAAACCAAAGCCTTGGACTTGGGCTAAGAATTATCAGTGAGAACACTTCCACGTAGGTTAATGGTCGATTAAAGACTGGCATGAAACAATCCCTATTATCCTTTAAAGGTTGACTTTAACCTTTACTTTGTTTTAACTCGAACCGATGCACTCTGACTGGTCGTGACCGTTCGTTTGTGCTCTCGGGTTAGTGTTTGTAACCACCATATTTCTGCTTAATACTCCTTTCAAACAGACTCGATTACAGCGAGTATGAATCCTCTCACTAATGAGAGTTTTTTTTGGTAGCTCCATTTATATATGGCACATGGTGTACTTTCATGAATATACACATTTTTTTAGACAAGACACATTTTTTCATTTATAATATATTATTATTATTTATTATTATTATATTTTATATATGTTATATTTAAAACATTAATTTGATATTTTGTTTTGTTTATACAATAATTTGAGATTTTTAATGTAATTGAAAACTTTTTAAATTCATAAATTTTGTTCATATTATAGTAAATATCTAAATCACTATATATATTTGTAATTTTCCAGAGTGTTGCTCGCTTATATGGATCATCCATTTCCAAGAACAACCTCATTAGTGTTTCAGGGGTAAACATTGTTTTTATTTCCACTCTCTTTTTCATGCATGCTATAGAAGAAGTGTGCTTGTAACATATGAGAGAAATTTGATTTTAGGTAATCGTGGATTATTTTTTCTCAATATACTTGCAATTTTTTTTAGGATGCATGCATCATCTTATAACTTTCATGTTCTCTCCATTGGAATTTGACAGTTTCCCATTCTAAAAATGACAGAATACTATTTCTAATACATCTATGTTTTTTAAATATCAAACATACTATGTTGTATTATGTTGCGGTACATGTTGGTTGGTATGTTTCAGTCTAGAAAATTCTCTATATAAAAATATTGAAGAGTTTGAAATCTATCCACTTTTTACTTGAGGTTTGTGTCAATCTTTTGCCTCCTAATCTCAAGTCCTAGACCACCTTCATGTGTATCTTGGGATATCGTCTTTATCTTAAGGATTATGTACATGGCTACATGTTAGGATGGTCGTTATGTGATGGTCCGTTATTTGATGGTTATGTCTATTGTACATCGTTATTGTCAATATGATTGATTTGGCTTTGAGCCTTTTTTCCACTTCTTGATTTTCTTGTTCTTCATTATGTCTTTCAAATGGTATTAGATCTCTGATGATCTTAAGGGCCTGGTGATTATATGGAATGAATGGTGAGGACATTTTTTAACTATTTTTGGAAGAGTGCATTATTTCTTTTATGGGGTTGATTGAATAAGGAAAAAGTGTAACGCTAAGGCTGTGAGTTTGGTTGGATGATAAGGAGTGTAGTTTGAGATCAACAACAATCAAGAAGAACTCCTACAAAATCAGATAAGTGTTTCTCGTTGTATTATTTAGGATGAAGATGTCAAAATAAAATAATAATGACTACATTGTCAAATTTAAGTTTGTGCATTCTAATTGATTGAAATATTTAGTTTGAGAAATTCTAAGAGTGACTTTTTCTTGGTTGAGAGAAAGTGTGCATGATTATGGTGTCTACATATGGGTATGATGGGTATATGGATGATTAAGTGAAATCTTGATTGAATGTGGATGTGAGGTGATACAGAGACAATGTGTTTGTGTGAGAGAACAATTCCTTGTATTTCTATGAGGAAGTAACACACCCAACCCCTTAAATACCCTTTCTAGGGATGGGACATCAAATTTTCTCTTTTCCTTGGTTCATTTTCAGTCCCTTACTAAGAAAAACCATCTTATTCTTCTCCCCCGAAGTTTACATCTCCCACTATGCGCTTAAACCAGCTAGCGGGGTCCTCCTCGTGACCTCAGGTTGAAAACTAGGGGCTAAGAGTCTACTTAGCAAAGGTTTCGGCACTTCGGAACTCCCAGACTTCGGGAGTTCCAATGGTGTTATTGAATTCCCATATCGTCGAATAGCGGAGGGAATCAATGGTCCACGTCCTCTGCCAAGATCCTACGGTTAAAAAGGGATCTTCGACATTCGGCGTAAAACACTCTGTTTTCCTAACCCCCAAAGTCCCGAAATATCGCCACGTGGCCTTAGCCCTTCGACGATTAGCGTTCAGAGTTTTACGTTGAACGTCCCTTCTTCGACGTTCGACAGTCGACAATCTGCGGTTTGTGTTCTACATTTTCGGTGTTTCGGCAATCAACGATCATCGTTGGACATTCGACATTCGGTGATTGACGATCCTTCTTGTACATTCATTTTCCATACTACGCTCGAATCTTCCGAACTCCCAAAGTTATCTAGACTCCCGGAGTCCCGGACATGTCACCAGCCACATCAGCCAGGAGGGCACGAGCTAGGAGTTGACACGCGGCGATGGTCAGGGGGTGACACATGTCCTCATTAAGGGGTGACATGTGTCATTCTCTAGTAGTCATAAATGGTTTGTGAATCGTCCATATCAGGATGACATGTGGCATGCGTAATGTGGTTCCATGTCACATCAAATGATGTCATCATGCCACATCATCTTGGACCATTAATTGCCCAACCCTTCAATCTCATGGTCAGTAGGAGTCCACATAGATCCATAAATATACGGCTCTCATTACTTCATAGCTCCAGACTTCGAAGATTGCAAACTCCTCACATCGCGAATTCTCCGAAGATCTAAGTCTCCAAACTCTCTAATTTGTCGCCAAGTGTCCTCATCCTACCAACGGCCAAGATTCATTTCGGTGTTTGCGACTTTGGAGGTTTTTCACATTCGGTAGGTTCTTGGTGAGGTTCCTCCGAAGTAATAAGTCTCCGGTCTATGGCATCGCTTGCCATGTTCCCTCTCATCCGACGGCTCTAATTCGATAGAAAACCTTAGATTGGGGACAAGTAGGGGTGAGGTGTTGCTCCACGATGCATTCCTGATCGGTTGGGTAATTGAGGGTGGGCTTTTTAGATCAACGGTTGAGAGGAATCCAGAAGGATTTAAGGATCGACGGTCCACATCACTTTGGAAGTTCGACATTCAATAGTTTGGTGTGTATCTCCCAACTTTCCCTCCAGACCATATCAAATCTATCACCACATGTACCTAGCATCCACGACCATGATTTAATCTGACTTGTAGAGCTCTAGGGAAACTTGTGCGTCCCTATACCGGCGAATACTTGGACTTCTAGATAATCATTGATATGTGGACACGTGTCCATCCATTTTCAACGGTCCTAATTTACTATGCAACACCGACATTTAGGAGTTTCAGCATTAGACCACTCCTATTCTCCCAAAGTAAGACTTCGTTGAATCACTTAACGTTTCCCTTCCTAATTCCGATCTAATGGCTGAGAGGGATCCATACTAGATCCCCAGATTGACGACCCTCGTCAATTCACGACTTTGGCCTTTGGTTGTTTTTTACGATTGTGGAGTCACAAGTCCCGAAGTCGAAAGAGCTAGCTCATTTCAAACTAGTACAAGGTTCTTAGGCTCTAGTCACATGGGTCCTTTGGGAAATGTTGGGGGCTAAGCACAAATCATTTTTTCAACAAATGGGTTAAGGACATGGGCATGAGCCCTTGCTCAGATGGGTGGATAGTCAAAAGTAAAATGTCCTTCTCCCACAGAGATGAACTTGACATTCCCGCTAAGATGAATTCAAAGGGGTTGGTAGGACTTAGATGTTTGAGTTGATCCTACCCCGACTCTCTTGTGGATTCACATCCCATAACTCTCTAGAAATTACATTGAGATAAATCAAAGACTATATGGATATATCATTTTACAGAAGCAAAAGAACATTTCTAATAACTATTCAAATACTGAAAGACTTGACCATAAACACAGACATTCATTATCGCATCAAATATATATACATAGAGTATGATAATACTTATCAGAAATGGAGAATGTGATGCAATCATTGAAAGGGGTGCCTCTTTCCTCCCAACCATAGGCACAACCACTCCTAATGGATTTACCACTGACCACCCCCAAGCTAGACCATGATTCTCTAAGAAAGATTCTTTCTCTTTGCTCCACGATAGTCAGGGAATAAGGTTACTCTCCTCCTCCCATAAGAAATTGAAAATTGTTTTTCTCTACTCCAAGAAAGGAGGTATGCACGAGTACTTCCTCAATCACTTGTGAGCCTCATTTATCATCTTGTAGACAAACCCTGCCTGTGGCTTCTTTCATCCAAAAATGAGCTCACTTCTCATCTTTTTTTTCTAAACTCCAGAGTCGAGGTATGCTCTCTTCTCTTCTTGGGAGAGTGTTTCTTCTCTACTCTGCTATCTTGCAGATCTATCTCTATCCCCGAATTATCTCCTTTATTTCCTTCCTCGACAAGGTTGTGTGGGTTTGAATCCCAATTCATGGTCAGGACTGGAAACCTTGCAAATGGGTTCCCTGCTCCATCTCCTCATTAACTCTTGAGGATGGCCTTCCAACTACAAGCCTAACTGGTAATTCATTTCTGGGTCAGAGGACTGTTGATAAATTACACCTAGTAGGTATTAGTCTAGTGAGGGTCATCTAAACCATTCTTGGTTTCCCCTCACCATCTCTCTCATAGAATCCATGGTCTATCTTGGAAAACTTCCCCCTTTAACAATTGTGCAACACATATCAATTTCTATGAATAACAAAAAAATTATACATTGACCCTTTTATACAAAGGTTCATCAAATCAAACATTCACACATATGTAGTCTACCATGGTCTCTTGGCCAGTTATAGTTATATTTACAAACAAGGGGAAACAGGGGTATTACAATCCCCTCCCCCTAAAATGAACATCGTCCTCGATGTTCTATATGTCGATGTGCTCTGTATGTACAGAAGTTAAAAAAAATGGACATGCATGTCTCATGGCATCCTCCATTTCCCATGTAGCCTCATCTAAGCCAAAGTGTTTCCATTGCACCTTGACCTGTGTAATGGTTCTATTCCCAAGTGGGGTTTCCTTCCTATCTATTATGCATTGAGTTTCTGGTAGGAATTATCCCTCCGGTTCCACCTAAATCACAGACCAGTCGATAATATGATTAGAATCATGTACATACTTATTTAATAAAGAAACATGGAAAACATTATGTGCCTTCACTGTGGGAGGAAGTTCTAGTCGATAATCTATTGGTCCCACTCTATCAAAAACTTCAAAGGGTCCACAATACCAACGTGTCAGCTTGGTACAAGCTCCCATCCTCAAAGACTTTTCCTGGGTCTAACTCGAAGATACACATGATCCCCTGCTTTGAACTCTATAGAAGTTATTTTCATGTATGCATAGCTCTTTCTTCTATTCTGGGTTGTCTTCAAATTTTGTCTGATCTAAATTACTTGTTGTTCAATTTCCTTCAACGTATCTGGTCCAATTGTAACTATGCCTAATGGGTTGTTCTAGCTGATTGGGATGTTGCATTGCCTTCCATAGAGGGCTTCAAAAGGGCTCATTTTTAATGCCTCTTGATAGCCATTGTTGTAGGCAAATTCTACCATTGGTAAGTAGTCCTCCCACTTCTTTGGTTGATGCATTACATGCATCCTCAGCATGTCTTCTAATACTTGGCTTCCCCTCTCATTTTTCCCATCAGTTTGAGGATGTTGAGTTGTACTAAAGAGCAATTTTGTTTCAAAACTAGCAAATAGAGACTTCTAGAAGTTTGAAGTAAACTTTGTATTTCTATCGGATATAATTTAATTGGGCATGCCATGCAGTCTAAATATCTCTTTCATGAAAATACTGGCAATATCTATTGCCTTGCAAGTTGAGTTGAAGGGTATGAAGTGAGCAACCTTGCTCAGTTTTTCCACAACTACCATGATGGCATCGTTCTATTTGGTTAATCTTGGTAATCCTGTGATGAAATCCATGGATATGGTTTCCCATTTTCATTCAAGGATTGGTAGGGGCTGCAACAATTGTGTTGGGTTTCGGTGCTCTTCCTTGACTTGTGGAGATTCTATACACTTAGCTAAGTAATCAGCTATGTCCTTTTTCAGTCCGGGCCAACAAAATAGTTTCCTAGTGGTTGTGATCATTTTCTAATAACCAGGATGACCAATATATGGTATTTTGTGTAGTTCATCCATTATGAACCTCTTCAAGTCGTCACAATTTAGAATGTATAATCTTCCCTTGTAATTCAATAGGTCATCATTAACCATCTGATAACCTTCATACTTCATCCCTATTGGCTCTTGCTTTAGGTATGATGTCACGGTCTTGAAAAATGCATATGTTTCTTGTGCAATTTTGACTCTCTCTTTGATGTTTGATTCACTGGTGCTTACAAATGCCAATTGGACCACTTTCATACTTCTAATAATGGCATTAACCACCCTATTCTCCTTTCCTTTGATATGTTTTATTTCAAAATCAAACCCACTAAGGAGATCCATCCACCTTGCTTGTCTCACATTGAGCTTTTGTTGGTCAAACAAATACCTCAACCCACTATGGTCTGTAATAAGTACAAATCTTCTACCTAAGAGGTAATTCCTCCACATTTTTAAATCTTGCACTATGGAATCAAATTCCATATCATGGGTCACATAATTGACTTCATGCTCATTCACTTTTTGGGATTTGTAGCAAATCACGTGTCCTTCTCGCATAAGGACTCCTTTGAGCCCTTCCTTGTAGGCATCTGTACACGCAAGGAAATCATTTTTTGGGTCTACAATCTTCAGTAAATGCGTGTTGGTTATAAGGTATTTCATCTCTTGAAATATTTCTTCAAATTCTGATGTCCAAATGAATCTAACCCCATTTTTTTGAAGGGAGGTGATTGGGAAACCAATCTTGGAGAATCCTTTTATGAATCTCCTATAGTATCCTACCAGGACCATAAAAGATCTGATATCAAACACATCCTTTGGGGTAGGCCAATCCATGATGGCTTTAATCTTATCAGGATGAACTACCGCTCCTTCTTCAGATATAACACGGCCTAACTAATGGACTTCTTTCTGGAAAAAGTCACACTTACTAAGTTTAGCATAGAGCTAATGTTCTCTTAGTACTTGTAGTACTAGCTTGATATGTTCTTCATGTTCTTCCCTATTCTTGGAATAGATTATGATATCATCAATGAAAACCAAAACAAAACTATCCAAGAACTTTCTGAATATATTATTCATTAAACACATAAAAGTGGTTGGGGCATTAGTGAGCCCAAATGGCACCACCACAAATTCATAGTGACCATATCTTGTCCTAAAGGCTATCGTGTGGATGGCTTCATCTTTAATTCAGACCTGGTGGTATCCATACCTCAAGTCAATCTTGGAGAAGATTGTAGCACCCCTTAATTGGTCAAATAAGTCATCGATCCTTGGCAAGGGATACTTATTCTTGATGGTCATCTTATTGAGTTGTTTATAATCTATGCACAGTCTGAGAGTGATATATTTATTTTTCACAAACAAGGTCGATGCTCCCCATGGAAACACACTAGGACGAATGTAGTCTTTGTCCCACATCTCCTTTAGTTGTAGTTTGAGCTCAACTATCTCTTGTGTACTCATTCTATAGGGTGTTCTAGACATTGGCACTTTTCATGGTACAAGTTCTATTGAAAAATCAATATCCCTTATGGGAGGTAGACCTGGTACCTCTTCTAGGAATAAATATTTATATTCTATTAATATGGGATGACTCTCTAGGTTGGGTTTGTCATTCTGAATTGATGCAGGAGCATCGTCAGCAGCAAGCGAGCGCGAGTAGCGCCAACGCATTTTTGGCACATGTTCAAAGGTGTTTAAATTGTTTTGAAGTAGGATGTGCCAAACATAAATGAAGTAGTTAATAAAGGGCGTACTTGTGATTGTAATCAAACCTTGAGCATACCGCTCTCGTCTGAAGGATTAAGAGACATTTATGCTAGTAAATGTAAGTAGGTAGAATTAAATTCTAGATTAGACAGTTTTAGGAGCGGAGGGAAAACCGACTATAGACACCCTCATATTGTATCATTGTAACATTATCAATCGAAGAGAGCATAGGAGAGCATAAGAAGAGAGCTGTGTAAAGTAAAAACCCATGTACAGAAGTTCTGGATTAATACAAAGATCTTTAGTTCAGACTCATGGTGTTCAATTGCTTTCTGTGTTTTTACATGCTGATTGATATATGCTTGTTACTCTCTGTTATGCATTTGCTTTGATGCGTGAATGTATGATTTCATATTTAATGTCTAAAATCTAAAGAGAGGGAGAGTAAGGAATGAGTTTCAATTGTTTCTCTGTCTGAGCAAGAGTTTTCCTGCAAGGAGTGCAGCAAAATTGTCCGCAAGGTGTGCATTGACAGAAATCAGAGTTCGTCTCTGAAAGCTCAAGAGGGATAACATTGTTCTCATTCTTGCAGAAGTGTAAGTTAATCACAGGAGCCATGAAAGGTGTGCACAAGCTGAGTGAAATCTCATAGCTTACAACCTGAGGGAGTTGTTGAAGGACTGTTGTTGCAAAGAGAGTGCGCAGAGTCTAAGAATTCAAATATTTGGAAGTATTTGAAGGGTTGCCGCAAGGAATGTGTGCAGGAGTCTTTTTGAAGACTCGAGTTGTGGTAAAATCTCAAAAGAGTTAGTGCCTTGAAGTGTTGAAAGGAGGTGTAGCAAAGTTGTTTTGCAGGTGAACAAGTTCCGTGAAGGAATACCTTGTTCATTTCGCAGGAGTTGTCAAGGAGGCATTGGACGGTCGAAATTCTCCATGGAGAATTCATGAAGTCCCAAGAGCCGTCAGATCTGGAAGAGGAGCAAGGAGAGTTACGACAAGTGTTTTCTAAAGTGTAAATCTAAGAAGAAAAAGAGAGTCGTAGGATCTGAGCCAACAGGGGCTGTTGGATCATTCACATAATCTCATTTCGGGGTTTCGTGGGTTGAAGAACCAAAAGTTTAGCATCAGGACTCGCGAAGTCGCGAATTCCGAAATTCTGAAAAGGAGGGAAGTTTCGTTGTGGGCCAACACTAGGAAATGTGCCGAAACTCGGCATTTCGGCAGTTCGGAGGATAGGAGGTCAAGACTTTTGTCCCGAAAGTCCCGAAGTCGCGAATTGCGATAAGGAGTAACGAGGAGTTTGGGATCTCAGCACTTTGGGTGTCGGGATATAAAGGAGGTAGCGCTTCGAGAAGCGAAGTCACGAAGTGCTGAAGCTGGGCACGAGGAAAACGTGTTAGAACTACAAGGTGGGCCTGTGTGATAGATAGGTGGACACGCATCACCTAGAAAAAGGAGTCAACACTCCATTGAATTCTCGCATCTCGGGAAATTCGTGAGATAAAAGCATGGGGACTTGACGTTGGAACTCGCAAAGTGGCGAGTAGCGAGAGGTGCTAGTGTTAAGTCTAACCGATGGTCACGCGCGGAGGGCGCTGACAAGGGAAGGAGCCATACCTGTATCGGCATTTCGGGTATCGCAAGATTGGGAAGGAAGAGTCGGGAGTTTCGACTCACGAACTCACGAGTGGCGAGTTGTGACAAGCGCCTTCTGGGTTAGGCCTTAGTCATAGCATTGTGGTCGCACGGAGAAGTGGAGCTCGCACCTAGTGTTGTTCACACAGGGGAGCTTCTGAAAGGACCTGTGGATCAATTGAATTGAGATTCCAGCAAGGAATTGAAAGAGCTGATTCAGCTCTTTCGAGACAAAGAACGATTTTGTGAGCGGACTTCGGCCAAAGGGTCAGGGAGGTCTATGTCAGTGTGGTATTAGAGAACATAAATATTTCTTTTCTTTCTGTAGGAGGGAAAAAAAAGAATCTCAGCCATGCCGCCGAGAAGAAGAGACAGGCAAACACCCGATCCACCAGAGGAAAGGGAAATGCCAGAGGAAAGGGGTAGGCATGTGCCAAATCCAGCCATGGAAAGAAAGATGCATGACATACGCACCAAACTCGTGGATGTGGAAATAAAACAGAGGCACACAGTCGGTGCTGGAGATGTCAGTGAATCTGAAAGTGAAGATGAAGCTGGACATGAAGGAGAAGAAGTTGTAGCAAAGGATGCAACAAATGAACGTCTGATTAGGGCGGTTGCAAGAATGAGTGCTAGGGAAAAAATGGGCATTCCAGTATATGAGGGAAACCTGGATGTTGAAGAGATTCTAGACTGGATTAGAGCTCTGGACACGTATTTTGACTATGAAGATGTCGAGGAAGACAGGAAGGTCAAACACGTTGTCACACGATTGAAAGGACATGTAGCATTATGGTGGGATGAACTACAAGCTAACAGATGCTGCAAAGGCAAACATAAAATAAAGAGTTGGGATAGGATGGTTGCAAAGATGAAGGAAAAATTCATTCCCAGGGATTACCAGATTACTCTGTTTCGGAGGATGCATAATTTGAGATAGAAGCTGATGTCAGTGAAGGAGTACACTAAAGAATTTTACAATCTGAACATCAGGGCAGGTCATCGCGAAAGTGATGATGAGAAGGTTTCCAAGTATATGAATGGCCTGAGATACGATATTCAGGATGAGATGAGCATGATTACCATTCAGACGGTGGAAGATGCTTATCAGATGGCTCTAAATGATGAAGAGAAGTTGAGATGAAAGCAAAGTCAGAGAGGCCCAGGGAGAAGTCAAGCCAGAGGCAAAGCAATTGCCCAGGATAGGAACCAGAAACCAAAAGAGGACTGAAAGAACCCTCAGACTCAGACTGAGAGAGGTGGAAGTTCGCAGAGAGGAAAGTATGCTGATGGAAACACTTTTCCTCGTGCTAGAGGAAGAGGAAGAGGCAGAGGTGGAGTGATAAAATGCTTCACATGTGGAAAGAATGGACACAAATCTTATGAATGTCCAGATAAGGAGAAAGAAGGTGGTGAAACTCACATTGCCGAAGCACAGAAGTGGAATGTTGAGGTAGAGAATGCTAAAGGTGGAAGATCACTGGTGATGAGGAAGTTTCTCTTAACACCAGAAAAAGAGGCAGAGAATCCAGTGCAAAGGAACAATATTTTTCGGACTGCTTGCAAAACCAAAGACAGGGTATGCAAGGTCATTGTGGACAGTGGTAGCACAGACAATCTCCTTTCTAAAGAGATGGTAGAAAAGCTGGAGTTGGAGACTATTGAAAATCCAAGCCCATATAGAGTTTCATGGCTACAAAAAGGACATCAGGTAAATGTCACTAAACAATGTTTAGTTGAGTTTAAAATAGGAGGGTATAAAGATGAAATACTCTGTGATGTTATTCCCATGGATGTTTGTCATCTATTGCTGGGTAGACTGTGGCAATATGACAGAAATGTGATTCATGATGGGAGGAAGAACACATACACCCTAGAGAAGAATGGGAGAACTCACATGTTGCTTCCAATCAAAGATAAAGAGGTGAAACATGAAGTAAGCAATGATGTACTTCTCATGAGTGGGAAGGAACTTCTTACAGAGGTTAAGAAGAAGGAGGAACCGCAATTCATTGTGTTCAAGAAGCTTAAAATTGTTTTAACCAGTACAAGGGTAGATGATTTACTGGAAGAGGTTCAGAAACTGTTGGAAGAATTTGCTGACATAGTAGTGGATGAACTACATCGTTCGTTGCCACCGATCAGAAGTGTGAGTCATCATATTGATCTCATACCTGGAGCTAGTTTACCAAACAAAGAAACGTACATATTGACGCCGCAGGAGAATGAAGAAGTCAAAAGACAGGTCTAGGATTTAATGGACAAAGGGTTGGTTAGAGAAAGCTTGAGTCCATGTGATGTTTTGACAGTGCTCAGTCCGAAGAAAGACAGAGGTTGGAGGATGTGTACTAACTCAAGAGAAATCAACAAGATAACCATCAGGTATAGATTTCCATTGCTAAGGATGGATGATTTGATGGATTGCTTGAGTGGGGCCAAATTTTTTTCAAAGATTGATTTGAAAAGTGGATATCATCAGATTCGTATGAGACAAGGAGACGAATGGAAGACAACCTTCAAAACCAATGAGGGGTTATATGAATGGCTTGTTATTTCATTTGGTCTAACAAACACGCCAAGCACTTTCATGAGATTGATGAATGAAGTCCTGAAGGATTTCATCGGAAAATTTGTCATTGTGTATCTTGATGACATACTGATTTTCAGTAAAACAGAGGCAGAGCATCTGAAACATTTGGCTACAGTCATGAAGAGGCTACAACAAGAGAATCTGCTGATAAATATGAAGAAATCCTCATTCATGAAGACAGAGCTCATTTATTTTGGTTTTGTTATTTCTGCAAATAAGTTGAGTGTTGGTTGTGGAGCCTGATTATTTTCTTGATGCAGAGGTCCTTTGCTTTCAGTTGTGTCTATACCCCATGAAGTATTTACACCCCAGAAGTATGTACACTCTTCCACGCGGGGGAGTGCAGAGGGGGGGTACCCCCTCTGCGGGGTCCGGGGGGTCCATCCCCC
>ML783842.1:781963-842172 GCA_009831015.1 Picea engelmannii
CTTTCAGCCGTGTCTATACGCCATGAAGTATTTACACCCCAGAAGTATGTACACTCTTCCATGCGGGGGAGTGCAGAGGGGGGGTACCCCCTTTGCGGGGTTCGGGGGGTCCATCCCCCCGGCTGGGGGGTTTGGGGGCAAGCGGGCCCCTAGTGGGGGTTCGGGGGTGAAGCCCCCGAAGAAAAAATTGCCTTATAAAAGTATATTGTAATTTCATTGTAAATCTGGACCGTTCATTATAAGGTCGCAGATCTAACGGTAGAGATTATGTTAGGGTTTTTTGCCCTAGAAGGAAACCCTCTTTTATGAGGGAAATGTATTGCGGCTAAGTCTGAGGGTGAATATTGTATTCTGAGAGTGGAGACTGTGCGAGAAAGAAGAGGAAGTTACAGCGGGTTTTTGCTGTAGGTTGTATCCCTTCATTTGCTGGATAATAATAAAGGAAGGACCTGGCAATTTCTCTGGTGAACGTAGCCCACACTGGGTGAACCACATAAATCTGTGTCTCTCTTGTATTGTGTGTCTTCTGTGTTTTTGTTTCTGCATTTGTTTTATTTTATTGCTCCGCGGTCCTGTTTTTCTAACATTGAGGATGGATCCAGATAAAGTGGAGGTAATTAAGAATTGGCCATCGCCAAAGAATATCTTTGAAGTTCAAAGTTTTCATGGATTGGTTAGTTTCTACAGGAAGTTCATCAGTAATTTCAGTGGAATTAGTGCACCGATGATGGACATATTGAAGAAAAGACATAACTCTTTTCATTGGACAGAAGAAGCAGAGAAAATCTTCAATTTGTTGAAAAGTAAAATCACAGAACAACCAATTTTGGTGTTGTCGGGTTTTAAAAAGACATTTCAAGTAAAATGTGATGCAAGTGGATTTGCAATAGGGGCAGTCTTGAGCCAAGAAGACAGGCCGATAGCATACTTCAGCGATAATCTGAACGAAACCAAAGTGAAATACTCCACGTATGACAAGGAGTTCTATGCTATTATTCAGGCATTGAAGAAGTGGAGACACTATTTGATCCCTAAGGAGTTTGTTTTATATAGTGACAATCATGCTTTGCAATTTGTGACTCAAAAGGAGAAGTTGAATCAAAGACATGTAAAATGGGTTGAATACATGAAGAACTTTAATTTTGTAATTAAGCATATTTCTGGAACTGCTAACAAGGTTGTTGATGCTTTGAGCAGGAAATGTTTGCTATTGCAAGACTTCAGAGTCAAAACAATGGGTTTTGATGATCTCAGGAACATGTACAGAGATGATCCAGACTTCAAGGAAGCGTATGAAGCAACTGAGAATCCAATTCTCAGGGACAAAAGTCAATGGACAGAATACATGATCCAGGAAGGATTAATGTTTAAGGGTAATCAACTTTGTATTCCAAAATGCTGCATGAGGGAGAATTTGCTAAAGGAAAAACACAGTGGAGGATTGGCTGGACATTTCAGTCATGACAAGATGTTCTCAAAGTTAAATGAATCATATTTTTGGCCAGGAATGAGAGCATACATCAAAATATTTGTGGACAGATGTAGAATTTGTCAGCATTCAAAAGGAAAGAGGCAGAATGCAGGCTTATATCAACCGTTTCCCATACCTGAGAGGTCGTGGGATGCGGTAAGCATGGAATTCATATTGGGGTTGTCGAGAACCCAAAGAGGTTTCGATTCGATCTTTGTAGTGGTGGATAGATTTTATAAGATGGCACACTTCATACCGTGTCAGAAAACCAGTGACGCAACTCACATTGCAAACCTGTTTTTCAAAGAAGTCATTCGACTTCACGGATTACCAAGGAGCATTGTCTCAGATCAAGACACCAAGTTCATGGGACAGTTCTAGAGGAACTTATGGAAAAAGCTGGGAACAAACTTGTCGTTCAGTTCAACTTATCATCCTCAGACAGATGGATAGACAGAAGTTGTGAATAGGAGATTGGGAGACTTGTTGAGGAGTTTGGTGACAGAACATCACAGTCAGTGGGACAATATTCTACCACAGGTGGAATTTTCTTATAATGATTCAATCAACAGAAGCACGAGGAAGAGTCCATTTCAAATAGTTTATGGCGTGCAACCAAGAGGAGTTTTTGAATTGAGGGATTCAGAATAGAACGCAACTAGGAGTGCTAGTGCAGAGGATTTCACAGAAGCAATGAAGCAACTTCACATCCAGGTGAAGGAGCGGTTGCAGAACTCAAGCCAAGAGTATAATCATAAAGAAGATCAACACAGGCGACAAATTCAATTTGAATTTGGTGATTTGATTCTTTCACACTTGAGAAAGGAAAGGTTCCTTAGAGGAACATACAATAAACTGAAAATGAAGAAAATTGGACCATGTAAGGTCTTGAAGAAATTTGGGGCAAATGCTTATGAGATTGAATTACCCGATGGGATTGGAATTTCTCCGATATTCAACATCTTAGATTTGTACCCATACAAAGATGAAGAAGACAGTGAATAACCAGAGGTTCAGTGGAAAAAATAGATGCCATTTGCAGAGAAACTACAGATGGAAAGCATACTGGACAAAAGAATTAGCAAAAGGACCAGAAGAAAGGAATATTTTGAATACTTGGTCAAGTGGAAGGGACATCCAGTTGAATACACCAGCTGGGAAAATGAAGCCGAAATCCATAAGCATGGACAGACTGTGCGAGAGCTCATGGCCAGGAGCCCATGAAAATTTTCAAGCGAGGGAGTATGATGCAGGAGCACCGTCAGCAACAAGCAAGCGCAAGTAGCGCCAACAAATTTTTGGCACATGTTCAAAGGTGTTTAAATTGTTTTGAAGTAGGATGTGCCAAACATAAATGAAGTAGTTAAGAAAGGGCGTACTTGTGATTGTAATCAGACCTTGAGCATCCCACTCTCGTCTGAAGGATTAAGAGGCATTTATGCTAGTAAATGTAAGTAGGTAGAATAAAATTCTAGATTAGACAGTTTTAGGAGCAGAGGGAAAACCAACTATAGACACCCTCATATTGTATCATTGTAAAATTATCAATCAAAGAGAGCATAGGAGAGAAGAAGCAGAGAGTTGTGTAAAGTAAAAACCCATGTACACAAGTTCTGGATTAATACAAAGATCTTTAGTTCAGACTCATGGTGTTCAATTGCTTTCTGTGTTTTTACATGTTGATTGATATATGCTTGTTACTCTCTGTTATGCATTTTCTTTGATGCGTGAATGTATGATTTCATATTTAATGTCTAAAATCTGAAGAGAGGGAGAGTAAGGAATGAGTTTCAATTGTTTCTCTGTCTGAGCAAGAGTTTTCCTGCAAGGAGTGCAGCAAAATTGTCCGCAAGGTGTGCATTGACAAAATCAAAGTTCGTCTCTGAAAGCTCAGGAGGGATAACATTGTTCTCATTCTCGCAGAAGTGCAATTTAAGCACAAGAGTTGTGCAAGGTGTGCACAGACCAAGTGAAATCTCAGAGCTTACAACCTGAGGGAGTTGTTGAAGGACTATTGTTGCAAAGAGAGTGCACAAAGTCTAAGAATTCAAATACTTGGAAGTATTTGAAGGGTTTCCACAAGGAATGTGTGCAGGAGTCTTTTTGAAGACTCGAGTTGTGGTAAAAGATTATAAGATTTAGTGCCTTGAGGTGTTGAAAGGAGGTGTAGTGAAGTTTTTTTGCAGGTGAACAAGTTCCATGAAGGAATACCTTGTTCATTTCGCAGGAGTTGTCAAGGAGGCATTGGACAGTCGAAATTCTTCGTGGAAATTTCGTGAAGTCCCGAGAGCCGTCAAATCTGGCAGAGGAGCAAGGAGAGTTATGGAAAGTGTTTTCTAAAGTGTAAATCTCAAAAGAAAAAGAGTCATAGGATCTGAGCCAACAGGGGCCATTGGATCATTCACGTAATCTCATTTCGGGGTTTCGTGGGTTGAAGAACCGAAAGTTTAGCATCAGGCCTCACGAAGTTGCGAAGTCCGAAATTCCGAAAAGGTGGGAAGTTTCGTTGTGGGCCAACACTGGGAAATGTGCCAAAACTCGGCATTTCGGAAGTTCATAGGATAGGAGGTCGAGACTTTTGTCTCGAAAGTCCCAAAGTCACGAATTGCAATAAGGAGTAACGAGGAGTTCGGGATCTCGGCACTTCAAGTGTCAGGATATAAAGGAGGCAGTGCTTCGGGAAGCGAAGTCGCGAAGTGCCAAAGCTGGGCATGAGAGACACGTGTTAGAACAAGAAGGTGGGCCCGTGTGATAGATAGGTGGACACGCGTCGCCTAGCAAAAGGAGTCAACACTTCGTTGACTTCTCACATCTCGGGAAATTTGTGAGATAAAAGCATGGGGACTCGACCCTGGAACTCGCAAAGTGGCGAGTAGCAAGAGGTGCTAGTGTTAAGTCTACCCGATGGTCATGCACGGAGGGCGTTGACAAGGGAAGGAGCCATACCCGTATCGGCATTTCGGGTATCGCGAGATTGTGAAGGAAGAGTCGGGAGTTTTGACTCACGAACTCGCGAGTGGCGAGTTGTGACAAGCGCCTTCTGGGTTAGGCCTTGGTCATAGCGTTGTGGTTGCATGGAGAAGTGGAGCTCGCACCTAGTGCTGTTCACACAGGGGAGCTTCAGAAAGGACCTGTGGATCGATTGAATTGAGATTCCAGCAAGGAATTGAAAGAGCTGATTCGGCCCTTTCGAGACAAAGAATGATCCGATGAGCGGACTTTAGCCCAAGGGTCGGGGAGGTCTGCGTCATCAATAGAGTTTAGTACTTGTATTTCATACAAGGGACATCCCTTTCTGAAATACTTCTTCACTTGGAGGGTTGATATTTGTCTCACCGAGACATGATTTTGAATCCCTTGTAGGGTTACCCTTCTTCCTTCTTCATTTTCACACTCCAAAGTTTTATTGTAATAGTCCAACTTGGTTTTGTGGGCAGCCAACTAGTCCATGACAATCAACAGATCATAAGATCCTAGAGGAAGTATGTTTAGGTTCACTTGGGTGGGAAACCCACTTATAACAAATTGGCATGTTGGTATGACCTCTGTTACTTTTCTTTTGGTTCCAGTGGCTAGTTGTACCACCCATGATTTAACATGTTTAACTTGTTGCAATTTACATTTTTCAACAGTTTAAGGGGCAACATAACTCAAATTAGAAACAAGGTAAATTAAAATGGAAACATGATGGTTGGAAATCGTACCTTCCATCTCCACCACTGAAGCTTGGTGGTCAACATGTCTATTATCCAAGACTGTATAATTTTTTGGCAGGCTCCTAGCCACATCATTGACTATGGTAGCCTCTTGGATGTTGTAGACCCTTCCATTGTTTTGTTTCCTATGCAGATAGTCCCTCAATAGATGTTCCTCTCCACAACCCCGACATTTCAAGGGTTCTCTCTTCGTGTTATCGGTCTTACCTGGAGCTGCTCCAAATGGTTTATTTCCACTCTGGGATGGAAAATTTTGTTGATACACAATTATGGTAGGAAGGCTCATCCTAGAGCTCTTACCATGGTTCTTAAATCTCGAGGATTTAAACCCCTTCTTCTTAAATCCTGAATTGTTTTTATTCTTTCAATATCCATGGGGTTCTGTCTTATTCTTGAATTTCTTATAGCAATACCTTACTTTTCAAAGAGTATCTTCTAAATTCTTTGGCTCATCAAACTCAATTCTGTCACGGTAGAATTGAGGTAATCCACTAATAAATCATTGCATCTTTACTTTCTCATCCTTTGTATAGAGAACATACCTCATCAACTCAAGGAATTTGTTGATATATTCATTTATGGTGAGTTGTCCCAGTTTGAGTTCATAGAAGTCCTTGCTCTTTCCATCAAAGTAATTTTTTGATATGTACTTCTTGAAGTATTTCTCAATTTTTTTCCATGACAAGTCCTTCTCATGGGTTCCTTTCACATTCCTAAGGTCCTCCCACCAAATGGAAACTTTCCCATTCAGGTTGAAAATGGCTATCTGAGCCTTTAAGTTTTCACAATAGTCATGAACTATGAAGTACTTCTTCAGACCGAGTAGCCAAAATTATGCTTCTTCTCCCTTCTTAATATCTCCATCGAAGGTGGGTGGTTTGGCTTTATTGAACTCTTTGGGGTCATGACTCTTGGACTGTTTCCTCTTCTTTCTTCTCATCTGGGAATCGGAAATAGTTTTTCCAATAGAATATTCCTTGGAGTTGTGATCTAAAAATAGAAGGCTGACTTTTTATGCTATGCAAGCACCCTCTACTTCATCAAAAATAAACTTTACAGGACCTTGCTTCATGTGTTAAAATATGCAAGATAAATTATGTGCCAAGTTTATGCATCTTCTTGTAAATGCTTATGTGTGAGGATATGTTCTTTTAAATGGTTAAATATGTGCTTTAAATAAAAACACAACAACATAACTTGCATCAAATAAACCATTAAACTCAGAACAATCACAACATGATAAAGGAGTTCACCCCCCTCTGGGCTACATCTCCTTGAGCCTCCATTAATGGACTTGGCTCTCTGGGATTAATTAGTCAAAAGTTATTTTACAAGATGCTGCTCAACTCCAATGGAAAAACAGACTGTACCATTGAGATCATAACACATAAAAACCCCAAAAATGACTAATACAACTCTGAAAATGGATCATGGCTCATCCCGGCATGACCTCTTCTACATGTGGCCATAAGCTTCCCTGAGCTTCTCTTTGGAAAAAACACTTGTAAAAGTCCTCAAAAGCCTGTGAAACCTGTCCCAATGTGTTCAGAGCATAACAATTAGCCAAACATGATTATTCAATCATAGAAAACAAACATAGGCTCACCAAAACATGTCCTCGATCAATAAGGGCTTCAAGCTCCCTGGAGCTTGCTGAGACTTCAATGGTGAAAACCCTGCATAAGAAGTCTTCAAATGGCTTTGAAAATCTTGCCAATGGATTCAGCACGTCCAAAAACCCCTAGCTGGGCTTTTACGGCACCTCAATCGGCCAAATAATGAAGAAGATAGGCCTCCTGCCATTCTCTTCCTCAAGTTTGTTGTCTCTGCATCTACAAAATGCACCCTTGTGAAATGAACCTGGCACACACACAATATATAGCGTAAAAACCTGGCACCAGGCACAACCGTGCTAACGGTGCAAACTGTAGGACGGTTATGGGCACGTCAGCCCCTAACCGCCTAGCACTCGGGCACATGAGCGCCATCCATACGACCTCGGGCTAGTAAACAAAACGTAATCGTTTCAAGCCCCCGCGTCCTTGGTTGTGGTCACATGTGGTTATGTATATACCCATGGGCTATATGTTTTAAAAGCCAAATTTAAAAACCGCCAACCGTTATACCAAGTCACATGGTAGTACATACATGACCGGAGGCTGTGTTATACCCACACGCAATCGTATATATATGGTGGTCATATGTAATAGCAACATGACCATGGGTCGGGGCTAAGCCCCGGCCCGACCCCCACCCAAATATACAAATTTAAATATAATGCAAACCATTATATGGTAAGAAACATTGTATGGGTGTATTGGTCATGCGAACTTTGTTAAAGTGTTACACCGGCGGTGAGGTCCGGGGTTCGACCCCCACGGACCCATAAAAGTTTACATAACAAACTATAAACCAATAAAGGGGTGCCACGTGGCAGCCCATGACTGGGCCACATGGCATCATACCATTTGACCATAAGATGCCACGTGTCACAAACTGATTCATCCACGTTTGCCAATCAGAATCTACCACATCAAATGCCACGTCAGCATACGGTCATGCCACATCACCTCTTCCACATCATCGTACAGTCATGCCATGTCATCTTGTACGGACTATACGGACTGCACAGTCAGCGTCCCTTTTTTTCCCTGTTTGATGATTCAGACAGATCGCAATATCTATCGCTCCCGACGTCCGTTTGAGACGAAACGAATTGCGTTGGGATCATGATGACGAGGTCTATGCTCTCGTTTGTTTTGAGGAAATTCCGAGAACATTGAGTTTTGAGCTAAAATTTGACCCCTGGTCCAGATTTTGATCACACCTTCCCACTGAAAGGCTTTTGGACCCACAAAAGCTTATGATTATCTGTCTGCTTTCAAGTTCTATCAACTAATTCTACTTGAAAAGTCTTTTTGACAAGCACCTGGATACTTTGACATGCCTTGCACTGCAACTGACTATGTCCCTCAACCACTGCTCTCTGGCTGCTGCTGACCCATTGTTCTCTCTGTGCTTGGAAGACTTCCAACCTTCCCATTGAGAATCAAGTCCCTCTTGTGAACTCTTTGACGTCAACATAATCAACTCTCCAATGGCTGCAAAAACTTTCCTGCGACATCTTGTCACAAGCTAAGAAAACCATCAATCTTGAAAACAAATTATACAAGACTGAAAAATGATGCCAACAGAGTCTTTTGCTCTTCAAACAAACTATCTCATCTTGCACTTCATCAAATTACATGGTGTTTTCCTGCATCTTGGTGTACTCAAAATCAACTTACAAGTCAATAAACACCATCGACTAAACACAAGTTGAAAAACACGATCGACACAACATAGTCGTCAGACAATCATCAACACCAGTCGAGACTCATTTGAAACATCTCAACCTTCCCAAAATGACAAGTCGACAAACATGATACACAATCATGTTACAATCATGAATCATTCATGATGAACCATCACCAGGTTCACTGCTTACACATACACAAAAACAAATGCATGTGCATGACTCTTCAACTCTTCTTCCAGTACAAACATAAGTACATAAACCCCGTAACATGTGGGTACATAAGAGATGAATATGAAAAAGATATATGGCTGTAACAAATGAACATCATATCCATCTTTTACATCCTCCTGGCGAAGTTGTGCAACAACAAGAATGCTTTCACACAAATTGGATTCACATGCAACTTGTATCATACAAGTTATGATAAATTGCTGCAACTTGTCATAATCTCAACATAAATGCACACATAAGGCTGAAAAGTGCATTTACAACAGAAAATGCAAGCGTTACTTGCTCAAGATATCCAACCATTTCTTACCAAGCCAACTCAACGACGACTTTTTCTGCTGAAAATCATCCTCTTGTGAATCATCTTGACTCACATCGATGATGGAATCTCCGCTTCCATTCTTTCCAATCTCTTTATCCATCTGCTTCTTGTGTTGTGGATGAGTGTTTGGATGCAATGTCCAACATTGGTCAATGAGATGACCCCTCTTCTGACAATGAGTGCAAATATTTTGCATCCTCTTTTCACGTTGTCTTTGTTGATAAAGTTTCCTGAATGTGGTCAATCTTTTCCAACATTTGGAAACATGATGGTTATATAAACCACAATATGTACATGGATTCTTTCTTCCATTTTTACATACCAATTTGTCATGCTTAACATAATCAAAAGCAACTGAATGATAAGAAGAATTATACCTTGAACATTCACCTTTATCGCCTCTTTGAGGAGGTGAATTTGAAGAGTTACAAGCTCTACTTTGAACACCATCAACAATATTCTTGTCTTCATGGCTGTCACGACTCTTTCGTTTCACACATTTTCATTCATCTTGAACACAAGCCTTGCATACTGGAGGGATTGAACTTTCAACAAAAGTTCTTGAACTTTCACCTTTAAAGCCTTCTTGAGGAGGTGAACTCGAAACAAAATTTGTTCCTAGAACTTTTCCCCTTGTCTCCTCGACTTTGGAATTTGCTCCATCTCTTCGTTCATATCCAAGACCACAATACTTGGGTCTTTCTTCAACAACAATAGGCTCAACAATGACTTGTGCATGCTTGCCCAAACCTTTACCTTCATAGCCCATTTTTAACAATAACTTGGACCCTATTCCTCTTGTGTGATTTTCAAAACCACCAAAACATTCATCTTGAGAGAAATTTGAAGATAAACTAACATTTCATACCTTATGTTCATGCATGTACTTGCTAAGGGTTTCCCTTGCCTCATGGAGTTGAATCTCCATCTCATATAACCTTTGAAGAAGCTGGTCTTTCTCCTCCTTCATGGCCATCAACTGCTCTTCAAGGGCAATGCTCTCATTTCTGTCTTCACACATCTGTTTCATCAAATCTCTCATGGTTAGAATCTCCTCCAACATTTCTTTGTCAAAGAACTTGGATTTTGAAGATGTATGAGAACTACCAATGTTTGAAGCTTCCTCCATCCTTGCAAGATATCAAACTTCAACACAAAACTTGCAAAAAAAACCAATAGCTAAATCTCAAGCTATCAATGGCAAACACATGAGAAAAACAAACTATGCTCTGATATTGCTTGATCTGAAAATAGAAGGCTGACTTGTTATGCTATGCAATCACCCTCTACTTCATCAAAAATAAACTTTACAGGACCTTGCTTCATGTGTTAAAATATGCAAGATAAATTATGTGCCAAGTTTATGCATATTCTTGTAAATGCTTATGTGTGAGGATATGTTCTTTTAAATGGTTAAATATGTGCTTTAAATAAAAACACAACAACATAACTTGCAGCAAATAAACCATTAAACTCAGAACAATCACAACATGATAAAGGAGTTCACCCCCCTCCGGGCTACATCTCCTTGAGCCTCCATTAATGGACTTGGCTCTCTGGGATTAATTTGTCAAAAGTTCTTTTACAAGATGCTGCTCAACTCCAATGGAAAAACAGACTGTACCATTGAGATCAAAACACATAAAAACCCCAAAAATGACCAATACAACTCTGAAAACGGATCATGGCTCATCCGGGCATGACCTCTTCTACATGTGGCCATAAGCTTCCCTGAGCTTCTCTTTGGAAAAAAAACCTTTAAAAGTCCTCAAAAGACTCTGAAACCTGTCCCAATGTGTTCAGAGCATAACAATTAGCCAAACATGATTATTCAATCACAGAAAACAAACATAGGCTCACCAAAACATGTCCTCGATTAATGAGGGCTTCAATCTCCCTGGAGCTTGCTGAGACTTCAATGGTGAAAAACCTACATAAGAAGTCTTCAAATGGCTGTGAAAACTATGCCAATGGATTCAGCACGTCCAAAAACCCCTAGCTGGGCTTTTACTGCACCTCAATCGGACAAATAATGAAGAATATAGGCCTCCTGCCATTCTCTTCATCAAGTTTGTTGTCTCTGCATCTACAAAACGCACCCTTGTGAAATGAACCTGGCACACATGCAATATATAGCGTAAAAACCTGGCACCGGGTGCAACCGTGCCAACGGTGCAAACTGTAGGGCGGTTATGGGCGTGCCAACCCTTAACCGCCTAACACTCGGGTACATGAGGGCCATCCATACGATCTCGGGCTAGTAAACAAAACATAACCGTTTCAAGCCCCCGTGCCCTCGATTGTGGTCACATGTGGTTATGTATATACCCACAGACTTTATGTTTTAAAAACCAAATTTAAAAACTGCCAACCGTTATAGCAAGTCACATGGTAGTACATACGTGACCAGAGGCTGTGTTATACCCGCACGCAATCATATATATATGGTGGTCATATGTAATAGCAACACGACCATGGGCCGGGGATAAGCCTCGGACCGACCCTCGCCCAAATATACTAATTTAAATATAATGCAAACCATTATATGGTAAGAAACATTGTATGGGCGTATTGGTCATGCGGACTTTGTTAAAGTGTTACACCGGCGGTGAGGTCTGGGGTTCGACCCCCACGGACCCATAAAATTTTACATAACAAACTATAAACCAATAAAGGGGTGCAATGTGGCAGCCCATGACTGGGCCACATGGCACCATACCATTTGACCATAAGATGCCACGTGTCACAAACTGATTCATCCACGTCTGCCAATCATAATCTGCCACATCAAATGCCACGTCAGTGTACGGTCATGCCACGTCACCTATGCCATGTCATCGTATGGTCATTCCATGTCATCTTGTACGGACTGCACAGTCAGCGTCCCTTTTTTTACCTGTTTGACGATTCAGACAAATCGCAATATCTCTCGCTCCCGACGTCTGTTTGAGACGAAATGAATTGTGTTGGGATCGTGATGACGAGGGCTATGCTCTCGTTCGTTTTGAGGCAATTATGAGAATGTTGATTTTTGAGCTAAAATTTGACCCCTGGTCCAGATTTTGATCAAGTTGTTAGTGTCCTCACTAGAGGAGTCTTCCATTGAATGTCTCTTGGATCCATGTTGGGCCTTCTTTGAGGTGCTCCTCTCAGTGTGGCCACTTTCTGGACCATGCTTTTGTATCTCAAGTGGACTTGGGGTTTTCTTAGTATGATGTTTGTCCACATGACTAGAAACTGGACCATGTTGTAGTTTCCTTTGTATATCTGATAGACTTTGCAGTAAGACTGCGTTAATTTTAGCTTGCTTTTCCTACTCCCTTATAATCCTTTCATTGTTAGCCTTATAACCATTTAATTTTACCATAAGTCTTCTTACAGTTCCATCCAAATCTGGAGGGGTTTCCACCACCCTTCTTTCATCAGATTCTTCCTCTCTATTGTGGGAGCTCTCCCCGAACCCCTGACGTGTCACCATCATTTACATTATAGTTCTCTTGTTTTTTACTGACTGCTTGAGTGTTGATAAAACATTTTATAGTATTTACTAATATACTGATTCATGAACAACACATATCATTGCAAAGTGAAATCAACTTTTTTATTTGGAAACATTAGAAACATATAGTGCAGAATTCCAACACATCTATCAACAATGGAAGGTTTCGTTCCTCTCTTCAGTAGAGGTTAAGGTAATATCCTTATAGAAGGGGGGTAAGGTAGGGTTTTACCCCATAATTTCTGTAATAATATTTTTATGCAACGCATGCATGAGCCCAAGAAGGACAAGTATTTTGCCATGCTTTGGTACCAATTTGTAACACACCCAACACCTTAAATACCCTTTCTAGGGATGGAGCATCAAATTTTTTCTTTTCCTCGGTTCCTTTTTGGTCCCTTACTAATAAAATCCCTCTTATTCTTCTCCCTCGAATTTTACATCTCCCACTACATGCTTAAACCAGCTAGTGGGGTCCTCCTCGTGACCTCAGGCTGAAAACCGAAGGCTAAGAGTATGCTTAGCGAAGGTTTCGGCACATTGGAAATCCTAGAATTTGGGAGTTCCAACATTGTTGTTGAATTCCTAGATCGTCAAACAACCAAGGTAATCAACGTTCCACGTCCTCCACCGAGATCCTATGGTTAAAAAGAGGGCTTCATCATTCGGTGTAGAACACTCCTTTTTCCTAACCCTCAAAGTCGTAAAATATCACCACAAGGCCTTATCCCTTCGACGATCGACATTCGTAGTTTTATATTGAAAGTCCCTTCTTTGGCGTTCGACAGACGGAAATCAACTATCTTCATTCTACATTTTCTACGTTTCGGTGATCGATGATCGTCATTGGACTTTAGATGTTCGATGATTGACGATCCTCGTTGTACATTCTTTTCCATACTATGCTCGAATGTTCTGAACTCCCAAAGTTATCTAGACTTCTGGAGTCCTAGACACATCACCAACCACGTCGATCAGGTGGGAACAAACTAGGAGTTGACATGCAGAAAGGGTCAGGGGGTGACATGTGTCCTCATTAGGGGGTGACACATGTCATTCTCTAGTAGTCATAAAGGGTTTGTGAATCATCCATATCCATATGACATGTGGCACATGTAATGTTGGTCCATGTCACATCGAATGATGTCATCATGCCATGTCATCTTGGACTGATAACTTCCCATCCCTTCAATCTCACGGTCAGTAGGAGTCCACATAGATCCATAAATCTATGTTTCTCGTTACTTCGTAGCTCCGTACTTTGGAGCTTTCCAACTCATCATGTTGTGAATTCCCCAAGAGCTAAGTCTCTAGACTCTCTAATATAGAATCAAGTGTCCTCATCCTACCAATGAATAATTTTGACATTCATGACTTCAGAGGTTTTTCACATTCGATAGGTTCTTCTCGAGGTTCCTTCAGAGTACTAAGTCTTTGGACTACGGGATCACTTTCCACATTCCCTCTCATTCGACAACTCTAATTCGATAGAAAACCTTAGATTGGGGACAATTAGGGGCCACGTGTCACTCCATGACACGTTCTCGGTCAATTGGGTAATTGAGGGTGGGATTCTTAGATTGACGACTCGGAGGAATTTCAAAGGATCCAAGGATCGACAGTCCACATCACTTCGGAAGTTTGGAATTCGAGAGTTCGATGTGTATCTCTTGGCTTTCCCTCCAGACAATGTCGGATCTATATCCACATGTACCTAGTATCCACAGCCAAGATTTACTTTGGCTTGTAGAGCTCTGAGGAAACTCGCGCATCCCTATACCACCAAATACTTGGACTTCCAGATAATCGTTGATCTGTGGACATGTGTCCCTCCATTATCAACAATCCCGATTTACTCTGCGACTCCGACATTCATTAGTTTCAGCATTAGACCACTCTTATTCTCGTGAAGTAGGACTTTGTTGAAGAACTTAACGCTTTCCTTCCTAAGGCCAATCTAATGGATAAGAGGGATCTCCACTAGATCCCCAGATTGATGAACCTCATCAATTCATGACTTCTTCCTTTGGTTGTTTTCAAGGATTGTGGAGTCACAAGTCCCGAAGTCCCAAAGCTGAAAGAGCTAGCTCCTTTTAGACTAGTGTAGGGTTCCTAGGCCCCGGTCACATGGGTCCTTTGGGAAAGCTTTGGAGATAAGCACAAATCCTTTTTACAACAAATGGGTTAAGGACATGGGCATGAGCCCTTTGTCATATGGGTGTGTTATATTACAATCTGTACTTGCCTAAAGCCGAAATAAAGTAGATGCAATATTGGCGTAACAGGGCGTGACCTATCACTGCCACCTTAATAGGAAACCCCTTTCTATTTAGGGGTATATCAATGTACCCCAGGGGAGACGTCCCCAGTGACCTGAGGGTTTGAGAAGGATAAGGAATGAAATTTCCCCCCCTCTCACAAGACACTTAATTTCAAATGTTTCTTTGTGTCTTATAGAGATGAAGCAAAAGATAAATGAGGTGTACCTTCCCAGAACAAGACAACAATAGAAAAAGCATGCAAATTCAAGGTACCATATGATGTTAGGGATTCATAAAACCGTGAACCTTTGAGAAATGAATAAGCTGATGTAATACTACAACAAAGTAATTATCTATAGCAAAAATGAATGTTTTGTAACAGCCATAGTAATTATGCTTAAAAAATGCTTAGAAAAGACAAGAGAATATTGGCCTAATTTGACAGAGTGATGGCAACTTGTCAAAAGAAAAGTTGGCAATGTCTAATAAGATTTTAATGTCACTTTTTGAGGTGAATTTGTTGTAAGATGGTTGTAGAAATATTTTGCAACATCATCAAGTTTGTTAGGGAGTTAGTCTATTTAAGATTAGTAAGAGTTGGAAAAAGTTTCAAGGAAAGTTGTTTGAGAGTTGTTTGAGCAAATCAATCAGCAAGGTGAGTAAATTGGTGCCTTTTAGGGTATATGGAGTCAACAATAGCAGAAAAAAATATTAGATAAAAATAGCAATGATAGTTCTTGTCCATGGTAGATGGAGTGGATGGAGGAGGTGTTGGTAACCCAAGGCCTAAAACACCCAAGTCCTTAATAGAAAATCGGCTAGGAAGTAAGAAGGCTTAGGCCCTAACGGTTTTCTCTTTCCTTAGACAATTTGGAATTAATATATGCAATTGGAAATTAGAGTAAGGCTACTAGAGTGCTAGTAAGTATGGCTATAGTAGCTACTTCTAAATAAGATGTACTTTGAGAAATTCAACAAGTGGAATACTATAGAGAAAAAGATAATAACTTATGTTTCTCTCCTAGGGTTTTGAGAAAGCAATTTCATAATCTTTAACATGAACTAGGTAAAAATTACCACAAGCATTTAACATAAACAAATTGCATATTTTCTACTTACTTCACCAAGAATAATCAAGCCAAACCCTAGTTGAAGATCCTCCATAATGAAAAAATTCCAAAATACACCAAGATTTGCCTCTCCAAGAAGTTGCGCACCACTTAGTTTCAGCCAATAACCCTTAAAGAGGGCCAAATTTCAGACCACACACTTATGTGATGAGAGATGATGATAAAAATGGGAGCTTTATCTCTTATTTATGCAATATCAGTGACATTTAATTACAGTTAGGTCACAAAAAGGCCGACATGGCCAAATTACATTCAAAATCCAGTTTTTACAAAAATTTCATTAATTGAACCCAAATTTCATCTTCAAGGGTGACATCATGCCCTTCTAGGTTGACGTTAGGCCCCTAAGGTGGAACGTTAGGCCTCAAGTGCAGGACGTTTTGCCTCCAAAGTCCTTGAATGCTACCACATGTGCCAATTATCACACAATTTCCCATCATAAGTGCAAACCCTAACTCTAGGTGACGCCAAGGTCAAAAAGATGATGTCATGTGCTCTCAAGGGTCAACGTCCAGGAGGAAAGGAAAAAACCCCTTGGGTCTAGGTATTTCGGAGTGTACCTGGTGCAACACCCTTCTTTCTTCTTGGTGCCAACCTCTGGTTTCTCTTTCCCCCTGGTGAGGTCACAACATCCATCTGTTGGGATTTCAGCCCCATGGAGGTCCGACCTAATCATTCCCCCATATGTAACTATCCACCAGGAAAAGTCCTGCAACAACAACAAGTATGCCCTCCAAGGGCTGATAAGTCATAGGGATCATAGCAATGTCAATCACATCTAATAATCAAATTACCCAAACATGTGCATTAAACCCCCCTTTACCCAGACAAATGCCCAAAGACGTTATGCAGTTTAACAAGTCAGGTTTGGAGAGGATCTCAGGATGTCCTATTGGGATAATCCTCCTTAAGTTCGGGGTGTTTCCCAGGTGAGAGCCAATATAGGTCATGTATGTGTGTGTGTGAGGTGACATGGGAAGTGTTTTGGCATAAGGTGAAGTGATAACAGGGAAATGTAGGTCTTTCTTCTGGGTGACTCTTTAGAGGGCGAGTTGCACCTTATCATGGATGCCATTGTTTCGTATCCCATTCAATGCCTTTTATTCTTAGTCTTATTGCTTTTTGTTTTTTTCTTCAAGGAAACAACTAAGGGACACTGTCATTGATTGGTGACCAGAGGTGACAACGTTACCCACAATCATTTCACAAACATAAGAAGGTTGGCTCATGATGAGACCCCCTTTCTCTTGGCTATTCCACCAAGATCCACTACCCTGGTTTGGTGACTAGATAGATGGTAGTGTTATACTGATACATCCCCATGGTCCTAATAGGTAGGATCATGATGAGACCTCCCATCCACCAGCTAATACCTTGAGTGTTTATTTATCTTACAATTTCCCTTTTCTTACTGAGAAGCCTTTTACTACTTTCTCAGGAATCCCTGGGCGAAGCATATCAAAGGTTTCATTTTGATTTTAACTCTTTCCAGCTAATTTTTCCCTCTGGGCCTTTAGCTCCCTCTTCCCACAAGGCAAGGTACAACCCTTCCTAGTGTGGCAAACCCAATTCAATAACAAAGATAGGGGGGAAATGAGAGGAGTGATGATGGAAAGTGGTACCTATGGAGGGAATGGATGATCAACTTTCACAGACCCACCCAGTGGAAACTCATCCTAAAGGGGAATAACCTTACTAGAAAATTGTGTCATGCTCCCAGGTATGAACAAGTTCAAGAGCATAATTTCTAAGAAAATGTTATGAAATGAAGGAGAATTTAGTGTAACATATTCAAGTGCTTCAAAAATTAGTGTGACACATACCATGATACCTAGACTCATTACCTTGTGGAGAGAGACTTACTTCTACTTCAGGACCAGGCTGGTGGGAGGGACGCTACTGTTGTTTATAGTTGGTATGTACTAAAGAAAATATGGGCCCTCTAGAGCCATGCTCAAGTCATCCATCTCTCGGCACTCCATGTCTAGGACCTGTGGGCCTCGAGACATGATCTCCTTAGTTATACCTAGGATAGGGGATAACATCTAGCTCCAACTCAGGGACATGTGCTCACTGTAGATCCCATGAGAACCTCAACTTATCTGGTATGACCTGTATATGCTATATCTCAACAAAATGAATCAGTAATATTCAGTGTGGTGATATCACCCCTCGCTCACATATGGTATAAAATAAAATAAGCAAGCATATATACATAAATGGAGAGATACAATATGAAAATGAAACTACAACTATACTAGCATAATATGCAGATGGTATATACAATGGATGAAAATGCCTACCTACCTCTACTTGCCTGTTGGTAGAACTCTAGGTGTATTCAAATAACCAGTGAAACCATCCTAGAAATATCTCATAATACCTGCCTCCGTGCTTCATCATAAACCAAAACAATGACAACTTAAGCACAAAAATAACATGAGTTAGAACATGTACTAGATCATTGAAAATCGTAAAGTATAGTTCATGGAGGCTGGAGGGAGGGACAAAATTGTGCCAATTCACACTTCTAGGAAAGTGCTCAATCCATCTCAGAAAGGGATTTTGAAAAATCAAAGGTTCAAAAGACTGAATCAAACAGTCTAACATTTGGATACCTTGGACATCTTCACATCCTGAGGTTTGGGAAGGGATCAATAAGAACTTAGAGGATGAATTACAATTTCTTAAGGGATGGTTGAAAGAATGAGATAATAAATTTCTTCTTAAGGTATTCAACCTACCCTTGAATTCTAAAAATAGGATTTTCCCTAAAGAAAACTTAAGACAAAGGACATGCTTCCCAACTACACCTTTAGTGACATAGTGAGATAAATTAATTGAAGAGAGCTAGAAAATCTCATCACAAGGATCCTTCTCTGGGAAAACAATGTCCTCACCTTTATCAATATCTTATCACAACGGTGGTTGATAATATTCTTCATGGAATAAATCCAAGTTCTCAAAGGAATATTCATCAAAATCCTCAATGTATGACCGAAAATCACTAGGAGAACATAGCACCAGGCCATCCTTGGGTGTTTGAAAAATGTTTGTAACCATATCATCTCCTTGTTTCCAAATGTCAAAATTATTAGTAACTTCATATGATAATTGTAAAGGGCACATTTGGAAATCACCCTCAATGTCGTAAATGGGATCCACATCATACCAAATCACATCCCATTTACGTTTCCCGACATGTATAAACTCATCAATATTATCAATAATGTCATTGCCTTTATCATAACATGAAGGGCTTAAAACATCCAAGGGAACCTCTAATTGGTCCATAGATGTGATGCTAGCATCAGGGAGATCATCATACAATTTCCTATCATTTCCATGAAGAGTAGCATAGAAAAGCTTCATTGCCAAATATTCATCATTATCACTGATAGGGTGGATTTGAAATAAATCCCAAAAGTTATCCACGTGATCTTTGTCCCTAACCCCATCATTACTAGTGAGTTTAGGGAGCCATTTTTCATACCTCGGGGGCATTTGTCGAGGGTAAATCGAAATTTTTCTCATATCCAAAGGTATTAAATTACCTGGGTCCCATTGACAAGCCATGATTGGCTTTGTTATTAGTGGAGTTTCTAGATAATCCTCCTAGGGATCATAAAAGGGAAAATAGGGAATCACCATTAGTGGAGTCGCGAGGTAAGATTTGTGAAGTAAAGGATTTGGATAAAGGCTTATCGAAAAAAGTAGAGTTGAGGAATATTGACTCAATGTTCCCCGACAACGGTGCCAAAATGTTATCACACAATTTGTACTTTTCTAAATGCCAAAGCAAGTAGATGCAATATTGACATAACATGGGGTGGCCTGTCACTGTCACCTTAATAGGAAACCCATTTCTATTTAGGGGTATATCAATGTACCCCAGGGGAGACGTCCCCAGTGACCTGATGGTTTGAGAAAGCTAAGGCAATAAATTTCTCCCCCTCTCACAAGTCACTTAATTTCAAAGGGCTCTTTGTGTCTTATAGAGATGAAGCAAAAGATAAATGAGGTGTATCTACCCAGAACAAGACAACAATAGAAAAAGCATGAAAATTCAAGGTACCATATGATGTTAGTACTTCATAAAACCATGAACCTTTGAGAAATGAATAAGTTGTTGTACTACTACAGCAAAGTAATTATCTATAACAACAATGAATGTTTTGTAACAACCACAGTAATTATGTTTCAAAAATCCTTAGAAACAACAAGAGAATATTGGCCTAATTTGACAGAGTGATAACAACTTATCAAAAGCAAAGTTGGCAATGTCTAATAAGCTTTTAATGTCACTTTTTAAGGTGATTTTTTTGTTGTAAGATGGTTGTAGCAATATTTTGCAACAACATCAAGTTTGTTAGGCAGTTAGTCTAGTTTAAGATTAGTAAGAGTTGATAAAAGTTTCAAGGAAAGTTGTTTGAGAAAATCAATCACCAAGGTGAGTAAACTAGTGGTTTTTAGAGTATATGGAGCCAACAATAGAAACAATAGATCTTAGAGAAAAATAGCAATGATAGTGCTTGTCCAAAGGAGATGGAGTGGATGGAGGAGATGTTGGTAACCCAAGGCCTCAAACACCCAAGTCCTTAAGAGAAAATCGGCTAGGAAATAAGAAGGCTTAAGCCCTAACAGTTTTCTCTTTCCTTAGATAATTTGGAAGTAATATATGAAATAGGAAATTAGAGTAGGGCTACTAGAGTGCTATTAAGTAGGGCTCTAGTAGCTACTTCTAAACAAGATGTACTTTGAGAAATTTTATAAGTGGAAGACTATAGAGAAAAAGATAATAACTTAGGTTTCTCTCCGAGGGTTTTGATAAAGCAATTTCATAATCTTTAACATGAACCAGGTAAAATTTACCACAAGCATTTAACATAAACAAATTGCATATCTTATACTTACTTCACCAAGAATAATGAAGACAAACCTCAGTTGAAGATCCTCGATAATGAAAAAATGCCAAAATACACCAAGATTTTCCTCTCCAAGAAGTTTTGCACCACTTAGTTTCAGCCAATAACCCTTAAAGAGGGCCGAATTTCAGACCACACACTTGTGTGATGAGAGATGATGATAAAAATGATATTTTTCTCTCTTATTTATACAGTATCAATGAACTTTAATTATAGTTAGGTCACAGAAAGGCCGACATGGCCAAATTACATTCAAAATCCATTTTTTACAAAAATGTCATTAATTAAACCCTAATTTCATCTTCAAGGGTGATGCCATGCCATTCTAGGGTGACGTTAGGCCCCTAAGGTGGAACTTTAAGCCTGAAGTGCAAGACATTTGGCCTCCAAAGGCCCTGAATTCCGCCACACATGCCAATTAACACACAACTTCCCATCGTAAATACAAACCCTAACTTTGGGTGGCGTCAAGGTCAAAATTGTAAGTTTTAAACCTCTGAAGTAAAGCAATGCATATAGATTCTTAAGCAAAATAGAATTTAATCAATAGCTCATTCACATAGTACACAGAGATTTATACTGGAAAACCTCAACCGAGAAAACCTTTCTTATATTCATTATCTCTAATTTCACCATTCACTATACAATATATACAATGTTTTTAGGTATTCCGTAGATAGAAAAACCCTAATCCCTAAAACCGAGATTATTTTTAGTAAACCACTAAAAATAGCAAAAACCGCCCCAAAAGAAAAAAAATTGGGGAGCTGCCCCAGGCTACCGCCTGTTGCCTAACACTGCTCGTAACCAGGGGGGGGCATACCTGCCCCCCCATAGGCCCCCCCTAGGAAAGTTCCCGATGCACACGGCATAAACAGAGCACTAGTACGAGGGATCATCAGACGTAGTTGTCATATCCGACGCACCCACACACACACATGCAAAGAATATAACACATACCTAACATTCTCCCACTTGTTTTTTTCTTTGCATCCAGGGGTCTAGGGGATTATATAGTCAACAATCCAAGCCAGCAATTCCCATTGTTACTCTACACCAGGAGAACTTTCATGCACTCACAAACTTTGTCAATGAGTCTGCAACATTCTTCAAAGTGTCAACCTTTTCCAGCAACACCTTCTTTTCCTCAACCATGTCTCTCACAAAGTGATATTGAACATCAATATGTTTTGTCTTCGAATGATAAGATGGGTTCTTTTCTAGGAAGATTTCACTTTGACTGTCACAATCTAATCTCACTGCTTATTATACCAACCCATTACCTGAACACAATCTTTGTAACCATACTACTTCCTTGCTTGCATGAGTGGCTACCATGTATTCATCTTCTGTAGTTGAGAGTGCCACTATAGCCTGTATTTTTCTCATCCAACTGATTTCTCCTCCAAATAGGTTAAACACATACCCACTTGTAGATATTATACGATCTAGATCTCCAGCTCAGTCTGCATCAACAAAGCCATGTATGTCCACCATTCTGTCCAATCCCGGTCTTCCTTGGTAGCACAATCCATAAGTAGTGGTGCCACGAAGATACCTGAATACCCTATTTACTATTGTCCAGTGCTCCTTCCCTGGTTTTGAAATATACCTGCTCAAAACTCCCACTGCATGTGCAATGTCCAGTCTAGTACAAACCATTGCATACATCAAATTGCCAACTGCACTGGCATATGAAACATGAGACATGTCCTCTTCTTCTTCCTGTGTCTTGGAACACTGATCTGTATATAACTTTACACCTATGGGAATAGGAACCTTGACCGGTTTACTTCCATGCATATTAAACCTCTGCAATATTGTCTCAACATATTTTCTCTGATTCAACCAGAGTTTCCTGTTTGCACGATCTCTTTTAATCTCCATTCCCAAAATGAAGTTGGTAGCACCAAGATCCTTCATGTATTATTTGGAGGATAGTTGTGATTTCACCTCCTTGATAACATCCATGTTATTTCCTACCAACAACATGTCATCAACATACAACACTACATAAATGAAGTGATTACCAACCTGCTTGGAATATACACAATTATCAGCCCTGCTTCTTACAAATCCCAATCCAAGGATGTATATGTCAAACTTTTGGTACCACATCCTAGGTGATTGCTTTAGACCATATAGTGACTACTTTAGCTTACAAACCAGCTCTTTCTTTCCCTTCACTGCAAAGCCTTATGGCTGCTCCATGTAGATTTCTTCTTCCAGATCCCCATGTAGGAATGTTGTCTTCACATCCATTTGTTCCACTTCAAGATCAAAAGCAGCAACAATAGATAAAATAAATCTAATAGAAGTTAACTTAGCAACAAGAGAAAAAATCTCACCAAAGTCAATTCCCTCTACTTGGGAATAACCTTTTGCTACTAACCAAGCTTTGTATTTCTCCACTTTACCTTGTGCATTAAACTTCTTCTTAAACAACCATTTTCTACCAACAGATTTTCTTCCAGCTGGAAACTCAACTATATCCCATGCCTCATTCTTATCCAAGGCATCCTTTTCTTCAACCATGGCCTTCTTCCAGAGTTTACTATCCTCTGAATTCACTGCTTCCCTGACATTTTTGGGATCATCATTAGTAATAGATAAAGCTAAATTTGAATGGAAATCAGGTGGACTATACCTTTCTGGTTTCCTTTTATCTCTCACTGATCTCCTCAATATTGGGGTATGAGGTTCTTCTTCTTCTTCATCTACTTCCTCTTCATCAGATGTTTCAGATTTTGCATCATCCAAATCAAGCTCTATTTTATCAGGTTCATCTTGCGTTGGTAGGAATTCATGTTTGGACACATCTTTTACCTCTCTGAACACAACATCTCAACTGTAAACAATCTTCTTGGTTTCTGGGTTCCAAAGTTTATAACCTTTCACACCATCTTTATAACCAATAAAGATACACTTTTCAGCCTTTTTATCCATCTTACTCCTATTTTCCTTTGGAACATGTACATAAGCATCACAACCCAACACTCTAAGATGTTGAAGAGAGAGTTTTATTTCAGACCATACCTCGTGTGGAGTTTTATCATCCAATGTTGATGAAGGCGATCAATTGACTAGGTAACATGTTGTACCCACTGCCTCTGCCCATAATTCTTGTCCTATCCCGGCACTGCTGAGCATGCTCCTTGCTTTTTCCATCAGTGTCCTATTCATCCTTTCTGCAAATCCATTCTATTGAGGAGTGTATGGAGTAGTCTTCTACCTTTCTATACCACACTTATTACAAAATTCTTCGAATTCATTTCCGCAGAATTCTCCACCATTATCTGTTCTCAATACCTTTATTTTCTTCTCTGTTTGATTTTCTACCAGAGCCTTAAACTCTTTATATTTATCAAATACCTCAGATTTCTTTCTAAGAAAATAAATCCATGTGTTCCTTGAAAAATCATCTATGAATGAAACATAATACACAGATTTACCTAGGGATGGAACAAGAATAGGTCCAAACACATCACTGTGTATCAACTCTAAGATCCCCTTTGCTCTTGTAGCACTAGATGGGAATCTTACTTGATTTTGTTTACCATATATGCAATGTTCAGAGAAATCAAAATTCAAAATGCAATTAGACATACCTTCAACCATACCTTTACTGTGTAGTGTTCGAAGGCCTTTTTCTCCGATATGTCCCAGTCTTTGATGCCATAGCATGGTCTTCTTTTCAGGGACAATATTGGTCTTGTCTTCTTTATTTGTCTTCTTAAGGACAACATAACTATTAGACCCATTATTATAAGTGCTTCCCAACAACTTGTACAGATTTCCACACCGAACTCCCCTCATCAACACCATTGCTCCTCGTACCATCTTGCAAGTGTTCTATCCAAATACAGTATCCACTCCTACATCATCCATCTTGCTTATAGATATTAGGCTCCTAGATAGTTTTGGAATGTGCATAACCCGAGGGAGAGTTCTAATCCTTCCATATTTTAGCAGCAACTTAACCCTTCCACGTCCCAAGATTTTTGCTGTCAAGTCATCTCCTAGGAATACATCACCACCATCATTTTTTTCATATTTAGAGAACCACTCCCTGTGAGGAGTCATATGGTATGACGCACCTGAGTCGATCAACCATACATCACAGTCTGCATGTGTACTTGTATATGCTAGGTAAACATCACCTCCTTCTTCAGTGGAGGTTTTCACCTCTGTGGAAGAGGTACTATCAGATCCCTTTGGTTTTTCAACCTTCTTAGACTTGAAATCTTTCTTATAATTCCCTATTTTACCACACTTCTAGCATTTCCTCAAATATTTTCCTAAAGACTTAGATCTACCTGTAGATTTAGATCTCCACCCCGAAGGCTTACCAAGGTTCATGTCTTGGGTATGCCCTCTTACAAATAAAGCATTTGTGTTGTGACCATCCATGTTTTTTCTCCTCATCTCTTTAGATAACAAGGATGCAACTAAATCCTCATACTTCAATGTAGATTGAGTGGTACTACCTATTGCTACAACCAGATTATCCCAAGATTCTGGAAAAGAACATAACAAAGTAATACACTTATCTTCTTCTGCAATCGTAATATTAATAGAGCCAAGTTGACTTACCAGAGTATTAAAGGCATTTAGATGTTCTGTCACATAATCTCCATCTTCCATCCTAAGATGATACAACTTCTTTCGAAGAAACAACTTGTTTGCCAAGGACTTTGATTGATACAAATTCCCCAACTTATCCCATAGTTCCTTGGTTGTAGATTCTTCTGAGACATTCAACAACACCAAATCTGCTAGGCAGAATCGAATAGTACTTCTTGCTCTTCTGTCCAAATTCTCCCAATCTTCCATTGACATACCAGTAGGTGGTGTACTGGTAGTTTGTGTACTAGTAGGTTGTGTACCAGTCGCCTGTGTGCTAGTAGACGGTGTACTAGTAGGCTGTGTACCAGGATCCACAACGATCCATTGTTCTTTGTCTGCAAGAAGGTCCTCCATTTTCAGCTTCCATAGTTCAAAGTTTTTACCGTTGAACTTCTATATCTCGATTCTAGAAGAACTTGCCATTCCTTTTTCTGCACTCAAATCACCACTGCAAAATCTCCCACTAAACCCAGGTTTATCACAGACCCAAGATAAAATTGATCTATCAAGACCGATCAAAACCCTCAATAACAAAGGCATCCCTCTAAAGCCAAAAATGAGCTCTGATACCACATGTCAGTTTTAAACCCGTGAAGTAAAGCAATGCATATAGATTCTTAAGAAAAATAAAATTTAATCAATAGCTCATTCACATAGTACATAGAGATTTATATCGGAAACCCTCAACCGGGAAAACCTTTCTTATATTCATTATCTCGAATTTCACCATTCACTATACAATATATACAATGTTTTTAGGTACTCCGTAGATACCAAAACCCTAATCCCTAAAACCGGGATTATTTTTAGTAAACTGCTAAAAATGGAAAAATCCACTAAAAATAGCAAAAACTGCCCAAAAAATAATAATTTTGGGCGCTGCGCGTAACCAGGGGGGGCATACCTGCCCCCCTTAGGACCCCCCTAGGAAAGCGCCCAACGCACATGACGCAAACAAACCACTAGTACAAGGGATCGTCATATGTAGTTTTCATATCTGACACACCCACACACACACATGCAAAGAATATAACACATACCCAACAAAAATGATGATGCCATGTGCTCTCAAGGGTCAACGTCCAGGAGGAAAGGAAAAATCCCCCTAGGTCTAGGTTTGTTGGGGTGTCCCTTGTGCAACGTCCTTCTTTCTTCCTGGTTTCAACCTCTGGTTTCTCTTTCTCCTTGGTGGGGTCACATCATCCATCTCTTGGGATTTCAACCCCATGGAGGTCCAACTTAATCATTCCCCCATATGTACCTGTCCACTGGGTAAATTCCTACAACAACAACAAGTACGCGCTAGAGGGTCTCATAAGTCATAGGGATCATAGCAATGGCAATCACATCTAATAATCAAATTACCCAAACATGTGCATTAAACCCCCCTTTAACCAGACAAATGCTCAAATACGTTATGTTGTTTAACAAGTCAAGTTTGGAGAGGGTCTCAAGATATCCTATTGGGATAATCCTCCTTAAGTTCAGGGTGTTTCCTAGGTGAGAGATAATCTAGGTCATGTAAGTGTGTGTGAGGTAACATGGGAAGTGTTTGGGCATAGGGTGCAGTGATAATAGAGAAATGTAGGTCGTTCCTATGGGTGCCTCTGTAGAGAGTGAGTTGCACCTTATCATGGATGTCATTGTTTCCTATCCCATTCAATTCATTTTATTCTTAGTCTTATTTCTTTTTCTTTTGTTATTCAAGGGAAGAGATGAGAGACATTGTCCTGGCTTGGTGACCAGAGGTGACAGCATTACCCACAAGAATTTCACGGAGATGAGAAGGATGGATCATGATGAGACCCCCTTTCTCTTGGCTATGCCACCATGATCCACTACTCTGGTTTGGTGACCAGATAGATTGTAGTGTCATACCTCTACATGCCCATGGTCCTAATAGGTAGGCTCATGATGATACCTCCCATCCACCAGCTAATACCTTGAGTGTTTATTTATCTTACAGGTTCCCTTTTCTTACTGAGAAGCCTTTTACTAGTTTCTTGGGAATTCCTGGGAAAATAATATCAAAGGTTTCATTTTCTATATTAACTATTTCCAGCGACTTTTACCCTCTAGGCCTTTATCCCCTTTTTCCCACAAGGCAAGGTACAACCCTTCCTAGTGTGGCAAACCATATGACTGAACAAAGGTAGTGGGAGGAATGAGAGGAGTGATGATGAAAAGTGGTAAGTATGGAGGGAATGGACGATGAAATTTAACATACCCACCCATTGGAAACTCATCCTAAAGGGGAATCATCTTACTAGGACATTATGTCACCCTCCCAGGTATGGACAAGTTAAAGAGCATAATTTCCAAGTAAACATTATGAAATGAAGGAGAATTTAGTGTGACATATTCAAGTGCTTCAAAAATCAGAGCGACACATACCATGATGCCTGAACTAATTACCTGATGGAGTGAGACTTTGTAATGTTCCTGACTTGGCTAGTCTAGGAAATGTTGTTAATGTGTATGTAGAATCTATTTTTTACAATATATAAATGATCATACAAATAATAAATGCAACAAAGGACTGCAAAGTTTGTAATATGATATCTCTGTGGATTACAATTGGTCGAATGCGGCTGAATAAAATAACAACACTCAGCTAGATCAGAAGAAAAAGGATCTTAGCTGGAATACAAATAAGCAACTAAAAGATAATACCTGGAATATGTGAGTGCTGCGGAATCAATGGATGCACTGGGAATATGGCAGCTCTGACGGTAACTGCTGGAAGTCTGGAAATTTTTCCCTGGGAGCTATACTTATCTGAATGGCCTAGAAACTATCCCAAATGATGTGCCCTGCTCTATTCCTCAGTACTGGTATCTATCGGACCCCTCTACTGATGACTCTAGACCACAGATGGATACCCCTAGGGGAATTCACCCCTCTTCTTCTAGAAAAATGTGTCCTAGTGACTCCAACATTGGAATCAGATGAGATATGTCTCAAAATGACCACCTTGGTCTACTGGGAAATGGGTCGGAAGAGTTTCCCTGAATCTAGTCTGATGCTCGCTTTGGAACCCCAAATATGCCCTCCAAAAGTGTCACACGTCCAAGTCTGGAAAATGCATCCCAGTTTAATCCTCCGTCATAATCTGATGATGAACTAGGAAAAAAATGTGTCTTTCCCTCCTCTCAAATGGGTTAGAGGGAAATCTCAGAATTCCCCCTGGATGGAGTAAGTCGACCTAAAACCCCCTCAGAAGTTGTGCCATCCCTTTGGATGAATGTTCCCTTGCTGCTAAACACTATGTAACTATTTTTGAAGAATGATGGAAGACTTGAATGATCTTCTTGGTGACTAGGGTGTGTCTCTCAACACCAAAATCATCCAACTGGTGTCTTCCTCCTGGAATCCACTGAACTATCTCTCCTGAGATGTGCCTCTCTCTTCAATGACAAGTCGTAATCTGCATAATAATGAATTAGGTCGCTGACCCTTCCTTTATAGCTTTCCAAAACCCTAAATCACTGTTGAAACCCTAATTCATTGTTGACTTCCAAAACCCTAAATCACTGTTGAAACCCTAATTCACTATTGACTTCTACTTTTAGCTCATAATGACTTAAAAGCACTTTTAACCCTTTTTATCTCAATGTCACTTTCTGAATATAACACCTGTGATTGGAGTGACCTCTAGTAACCATGTTTACCCCTTTTCTGGCCCTGGATATAGTCTAATGGGGCAGTTTAGACCATTAAGCCTCCTCTCTTAAGCTCCTATTTGGAAAGGGACATTACAGTCCTCCCTTCCTAAAATTGCTTGTCCTCAAGCAATACCAGTCGAGGATGTTGCAACACTTGCTCGCTCTCCCAATTAGCATCCTCTACTCGAAGCCCTCTCCATCTGATCAAACACTCTCTGATGACCCTGCTCCTCAGTTTCCACTCCCGGAACTCCAACACATCCTCTGGAACCAACTCCAATTGTCCCTCCTCATCTAATGGGGGAAGTTGCTCTGATGTGCTAATGAATTGTCCCACTGCCTTTTTGAGGCAAGATATGTGGAACACGTTATGAATCTTGCTCCCCTCTGAAATCTCTAACTCATAAGCAACCTCGCCTACTCGACGCATGATCCTGTAAGGGCCATAAAATCTAGGCTTGAGCTTCTCGACCCAACTCTTCTTCAGAGATGATTTTCTATAAGGTTGGAGTCTCAAGAAAACCAAATCCCCAACCTCAAAGCTACACTTTATCCTGTGCCTGTCCGTACTCATCTTTTATTGGTTATGTGTCATCTTCAGGTTCTCTTTCAACAACTTGAGAATATATTGACTCTCTATGATCCAATCCTTGGCCTTGGGATCTCTTCTCTCCCCAAAAACCAAGTCTACCAAAGTGGGAGCATCATATCTGTATAATGCTCGGAAGGGTGTCATACCAATGGACATGTGGAAAGTGGTGTTGTAGCAATGCTCTCCTAGATGTAGCCACTTAACCTATGTTCTCTGATGTCCACCTACATAGTTCCTCAAATATCCTTCAACCCACTTGTTTAAAATATCAGTATGCCCATCTGTTTGAGGGTGATAGATGGTGCTGGATGACAGCTCTATCCCCACCAACCGAAATAACTCTCTCCAGAATGTCCCCATGAATCGACTGTCCTTGTCATTGACGATGTTCCTCGGAAACCCATGAAGCATGAAGACCCCCCTAAAGAATAGTTCGGTTACCTGAACTACATTGTACTCTGTCGGTATGGCATAGAAGTGAGAAAACCTGGTCAATATGTCGACCACTACATAGATACAGTCCTTACCCTGGACCTTGGGTAGGCCTATGATGAATTCCATCGATATACTCTCCTATTTATGCTCTAGAAAGGGGAGTGGCTGAAGTAGCCCTGCTGGAAGAGCATGCTCTGACTTGTTCTACTGGCAAGTCACACACCCACTGATGTGTCTCATAACATCTTGTTTCAGGCCCTTCCATGAGAACCTCTCCCTGATCTATCTCTAGGTTTTGAAGAACCCATGATGGCCTACTAGTGGTGAATCATGAACTATTGTGAGGATCTTCTTCTTGAGCCCCGAATTTGGCACCAAGTAGACTCTACCCTTGTAGAATATGACATCGTCAATGACCCTATACCTATCATCTTGTATTTGTCCATCCATCACCTCACAAGCAAACTTGTTCTTGGAATATTCCACTAATAAGTGGGATTTCCAATCTACTGAAATCTCCATAAAAGAATAAGTCGCAGGTCTCCTCGATAATTCATCAACCATAATGTTCTTCTTCCCCTTGAAATACTCTATGTCAAAGTTGAATGCCTATACCTTCATCACCCATTTCTTTTGGAACTCACTGAGGTCCTTCTGCTCAAGGAAATGCTTCAAGCTGTTGTGATCCGTCTTAACCACAAATTTGTTGCCCACCAAATATTGTCTGAATTTGGTCAAGGAATGCATGATTACCAACACCTCCTTGTCATAAATGGAGTACAACCTCTCGAGATGACTGATATTCTTTCTCTTTAATACAATGGGGTGTCCTCCCTGCATCAAAACTTCCTCGACACCCTCGCCGGATGTGTCACACTCTAGTACAAATGGCAAGGTGAAGTTTGGTAATGCCAATACTGAACAAGTGTTCATGACTTCCTTCATGTGATCAAAGGATTTCCATGATTCATCGGTCCATATGAAAGCCCCATGCTTGGTAAGATCCGTCAGCGGTGCTCCAAGATGAGAAAACCCCCGGACGAACCGCCTGTAATAGTTGCACAGCCCAAAGAAACTCCTCAACTCTGTTACGTTCCTAGGCATTGGCCAGTCTAGAATGGCCCTGATCTTTTCCTGGTGCACCTGTACCCCCTATGCACTGATGATATGGCCTAGGTAAAGAAGCTCTGTCATACCGAACTCACACTTGGACTCTTTGGAATATAATTATTGTGCCTTCATGATTCTCAATACCTCATCTAAGTGCCCCATATGCTCCTACCATGTCTTGTTGTAGACTAAGATGTCGTCGACGAAAACTAAGATTGATTTCCTCAACTGATCCCTGAATATGTGGTTCATGCAAGACTGGAATGTGGAGGGTGCATTGGTTATCCCAAATGGCATAACCAGGAACTCAAAATGTCATCTTCTCTATGTACTGCTCTCGGATACTAATCTGGTGATACCCAGAGCGTAGATCAATCTTTGAGAAGAAAACTGCCCCATGTAGTTCATCCAACAACTCATCACTACATTGGATAGGATACTGGTTCTTGATGGTTTTCTTGTTCAAGGCTCGGTAATCAATGCACATCCTCATGGTGCCATCCTTCTTCAGAACTAGGACAACTGAAGAAGTGAATGGGTTGTTGCTCGGTTTGATGTGTCCCATCGCTAGAAATTTTTTCGTTGCCTTCTCTATCTCTTCCTTGGACCTCCTAGGATGATGATAGGGGGGGGTGATCATTGGTTTGGCCCCCTCTTCCAACTCAATAGTTTTCTCAAACCCCTTGTCAGGTGGTCTCCTTGGTGGAATCGACTCAAAAACCTGTTGATGTCGTCCCAACAAATTCTTGATCTCTGTATGATACTGTTGTCGACCCTCTGAATCCTTCCGCGTAGTGATCAAACACTTGATGACATATGATACTTCCCCATGTCTAAATATCCTATCCATCCTCTTGGATGAAACTGTTCTAGGTGCTCCTGTCGACATACTTCTTAGAACAACCTTCTTCCCGTCATGGTCTCTGAATCCCATCTCCAAGGTTTGGTAATTGGTGGTGATTTTTCCCAAGGTAATCATCCACTAGACTCCCAACACCACATCTGTGTCAGATAGGTCAACCACATAAAATGTATCTCTCATTGTATAGTTTCCTAACGTTACCTTCAAGTTTGGGACTCTGTCTAGACACTCCACTATGTGGCCATCTTCTACTACAACTTCAAACCCCTCAAACTCCTCTATCTGAAGTGCCTGTCTTGATACTAGTGAAGCGTCGATGAAGTTGTGGGTGGCCCCACCATCTATCAGGGAAATTTCCCATTGCCCCTGAATAGTCCCTTTGATCCGGAGGGTATCATACCTGGGAACACCAGAAAGTGTCGCTATGACTCCTCCCTTTGTTGGTTTCCTCCTGTTAGCCTGCTCAGGAAACTGTGGGAATACTGGAGGATGGGCTCCTGTCGGTGTCGGAGGTCTATGGGGAGGTTGCTCCTCTGGCTGTGTTGACTCCTCCTTTGAGCTAGTGGATCCACTGTCCTGCTCCTCCTTCTCACTGTCTACACTGTCTATTTCCCCCTCAATATAATGAATCTCTCCCTTGCCCATGCACCGGTGGCCTGGGACCCAAGGGTCTTTGCAGTTGAAGCAAAGCTTCTTCCTCATAAGATATCACCCAGTCTCATCATCCAACTTCTCCTTTCCCTTCTATTCTCTCTAGAATGGATTCCTGTCTCGATCCTTCTAGGGTACGAAGGGTTTGGAAAAGGTTTTAGTCTTTGGCACTGAGTCTGCCAAATCTCGAGTGCGAAGGATGACATCCTGCAAGGTGGGAGGCCTGTATGCCTTCACCCATCCTCTCAAAGGCTCGATGAGTCCCTCTGTAAATAGCATGATCATCCTGGGCTCTGATACATCTATCATTGCCATGGCTACCTGCTGAAACTCCATGATGAATGCCTCTGCTATGCCAATTTGTCTCAACTGGGATAGATCCCTGAAGTGGATCTTGAGATCCCTCCTGTCAAAACTGTCCATGAGCCTCTCTGTGAACTCCCTATAGGAAGTGATGTGAATGTGACCCAATGTCACCAATCCATGATACCACCGCTCGTGTGCCTCACCCTCTAAGTGTAAGGTCATGAAACTGATGACCTCTATCTTGGTCATCTGGTTGAGCTTGTAGTATGTGTCTAGCTTCTATACCCAAGCCATGGCAATGCATTTGGATGATCCTTCAAAAGAAGGTATGGTGAGTTTACCAAATTTTTGGATGAAATCCATGTTATACCCCTACTGGTGTTCCAGTCCTCCTCTCTGTATCTCTCTGGGATGGTTCCTAAGTCTGAGTACATAGTACTCGACTAGGGTCATGTCCTGATGGAAGTCACGAACCAATGCTGCATACTCCCTCCTATAATCTACAATGTCCTCTGCATGAGTGGGGGGCCTTTGTGCTATCGGTGGCGGTGCTGCTACCGAGGGTGCCCTCTAGAAACTGGGAAACAAGGGTCTGGGAATCCTACTCACAGAGGTGTATGTGCGAGAGGGTGACTAGGGTCTATTGTCTGCTCATGAGTTCCTTTGTGCTGCATGTGGGACTTGTGTGTCTGGGGTGCCCACTCTAGCCAATCTATCAACCACCTATGCCAAGGACTGAGACATGGTTCATTGACTAGCTAACATATCATTGATAACCTACATGAAAGTTGTCTATGGATCTATGGGGGCCTTGTCACTGCCCTCTGGTTGCTCATATCTATCTTCTAGCATCCTCTCTACCCTATGCTCGACCTCATGCTCTGCCCTTCTCTCTGCTTTTCTGTGTGCCTCTTCCTCTTCCTCTGAGCTAGGAGGAAAAGGGGGAAAGTCAGGCCTATGCCTTCTTTCCTTATGCCTGATGTAAGTGACATATTCATCACCTACATGTTCACAGCCCTATGGGTGTTCTGTTGCACTCATTGTCTTTAGTCACAGGCTAGAAGGACTAAATATTTGATACCACTATAATGATCCTGACTTGGCTAGTCTAGGAAATGTTGTTAATGTGTATGTAGGATCTAATGTTTACAACATATAAATGATCATACAAATAATAAATGCGACAAAGGACTCCAAAGTTTGTATTATGATATCTCTGCGGATTACAATAGGCCGAATGCGGCTGAATAAAATAACAACACTCGGCTAGATTAGAAGACAAAATGATCTTAGCTGGAATACAATTAAGCAACTAAAAAATAATGCCTGAAATATGTGAGTGTTGTGGAATCAATGGGTGCGTTGGGAATATGGAAACTCTGATGATAACTGCTGGAACTCTAGAAAGTTCACATTGGGAGCTATACTTCTCAGAATGGCTTGGAAACTATCCCAAATGATGTGCCCCGCTCTAGTCCTCAGTGCTGGTATATGTCAGACCCTTCTGTTGATGAGTCTGGACCCCGAATGGATACCCCTGGGGGAACGTGCCCCTCTTCTTCTGGAAAAATGTGTCCTAGTGATTCCACCGTCAGAATCAGACGAGATAGGTCTCAAAAAGACCACCTTGGTCTATTGGGAAATGGGTTGGAAGGGTTTCCCTGAATTTGGTCTGATGCTCGCTCTGGAACCCCAAATGTGCTTGCCAAAATTGTCGCACATCCAAGTCTGGATAATATGTCCCAGTTGATTCCTCCATCGGAATCTTATGAGGATCCAGGAAAAAGATGCACCTTTCCCTCCTCTGAAATGGATCGAAGGGAAATATCAGAATTCCCCCTAGATGGGGTAAGTCGACCTAAAACCCCCTCAGAAGTTGCGCCCTCCCTTTGGATGAATGCGCCCTTGCTGCTGAACACTATGTAACTGTTGTTGAAGAATGATGGAAGACCTGAATGATCTTCCCAGTGACTAGGGTGTGTCTCTGAACACCGAAATCATCCAACTGGTGTGTTCCTCCTGAAATCCACTGAGCTATCTCTCCTGAGATGTGCCTCTCTTCTCAATGACAAGTCGTAATCTCTATAATAATGAACTAGGTCGTTGACCCTTCCTTTATATCTTTCCAAAACCCTAAATCACTGTTGAAACCCTAATTCACTGTTGAATTCCAAAACCCTAAATCATTGCTAAAACCCTAATTCACTGTTGACTTCTATTTTTAGCTCATAATGACTTAAAAGCACTTTTAACCCTTTTTAGCTCAATGTCACTTTCCGAATATAACACCTGTGACTGGAGTGACCTCTAGTAACTCTTCTTACCCCTTTTTTGGCCCTGGATATAGTCTAACGGGGCAGTTTAGACCATTAAGCCTCCTCTCTAGAGCTCCTATTTGGAAAGGGACATTACAGACTTACTACTACTTCAGAACCAGGCTAGTGGGATGGATGTTGTTGTTGTTTATAGATGGGTTGTACTGAAGAAAATATGGGCCCTCTGGGGACATGCTCAAGTCATATGGATCTCAACACTCCATGTCTAGGACATGTGGGCCTCGAGACATGGTCTCCTTAGGTATCCTTGGGATAGGGGATAAAAGAGTGGATAGTCGGAAGGAAAATGTCCTTCTACCACATAGATGAACTTGGCATTCCTTCTAAGGTGAATTCAAAGGGTTGACGAGACTTAGACGTTTCAATCAATCCTACCCTGACTCTCTTTTGGATTCACATCCCATAACTCTCTATCAATTGCACTGAGATAAATCAAATACTATATGGATATAGAAGTTTACATGAGCAAAAGAACATCTCAAATAATTGTTCAAATAATGAAAGACTTAACCATAAACATAGACATTCATCATCACATCCAATATATATACACAGAGTATGATAATACTTATCATAAATGGATAATGTGAAGGAATCTTGAAAGGGGTGTATGTTTCCTCCCAACCATAGGCATAGTCACTCCTGACAGATTTACCACTGCCCACCCCTGATCTAGACCATGATTCTCTGAGAGAAATTCTTTCTCTTTTCTCCATGACAGTCAATGGTGAAGGTTACTCACCTCCTCCCACAGGAAATTCTAAACTAGTTTTCTCTACTCTAAGAAAGTAGGTTTGCACAAGTAATTCCTCAGCCACTCGTCGGCCTCATTTATCAGCTTGTATCAAAACCTTTCCCATGGATTCTTTCAACCAAAAATGAGCTTACTACTCAACATTTTTCTCTCAACTCCAGAGTCAAAGTGTGCTCTCTTCTATTCTCGAGAGAGTGTTTTTTTTCTACTTTGCTATCTTTCAGATCTGTGTATGTCCCCGAATTACCTCCTTTATTTCCTTCCTCGGCAAGGTTGCATGGGTCTGAATCCCAATTCGTGGTCAGACCTGGAAACCTTACAAATGGGTACCCTGCCCCATCTCCTCATTAACACTTGAGGATGGACTTCCAACTACCAGCCTGACTAGTAATTCATTTCTGGGTTAGAGGACTATTGAGAAATTACACCTAGTAGGTACTGGTCTAGTGAGAATCATCTCAACCATTCTTGGTTTCCCCTCACCATCTCTCTCATAGCATGCATGGTCTATCTTGGCAAACTTCCCCCTTTCAACAATTTTGCAACACATATCAAATTTCTATTAATAACAAAAATTTCATACATTGACCCTTTTATACAAAGGTTCATCAAATCAAACTTTCACACATATTTACACCGCCATAGTCTCTTGGTCAGTTATAGTTATATTTACTAACTGGGGGAAACATGGGTATTACAGAGGATTGTAGAAAAATTGTATCATGAAAACTCCATATGCACTTGTTTAATTTTGTTAAGAGAATCATGTGTATATGACTTTATATATGAACAGAGGATTGTAAGTTTTCATATGCACTTGTTTAATTTTGTCAAGAGAATCATGTGTATCTATATATGACTTTATATATGAACAGAGGATTGTAGAAAAATTGTGTCATGAAAACTCCATATGCACTTGTCTAATAACATAAATTTCATACATTGACCCTTTTACACAAAGGTTCATCAAATCAAACATTCACACATATTTAGTTTGCCATAGTCTCTTGGTCAGTTATAGTTATATTTACAAACTGGGAGAAACATGAGTATTATAGACGATTGTAGAAAAATTGTATCATGAAAACTCCATATGCACTTGTTTAATTTGGGGGAAACATGGGTATTATAGAGGATTGTAGAAAAATTGTATCATGAAAACTCCATATGCACTTGTTTAATTTTGTTAAGACAATCATGTGTATATGACTTTATATATGAATAGAGGATTGTAAGTTTTCATATGCACTTGTTTAATTTTGTCAAGAGAATCATGTGTATGTGTATATGACTTTATATATGAACAGAGGATTGTAGAAAAATTGTGTCATGAAAACTCCATATGCACTTGTCTAATTTTGTCAAGAGAGTGATGTGTATATGACTTAATTTTGTCAAGAGAGTGATGTGTATATGACTTTATATATGACTAATGAAGTCTGATTATTTTTCAAATATGTTGAAGTGCATAATAATTTGTTAGATAGAGAGGGTATTTTTTGAATGATGGTATATGAGATGATATCTATTGTATCATGAAAACTCCATATTCACTTGTTTAATTTTGTTAAGAGAATCATGTGTATATGACTTTATATATGAAAAGAGGATTGTAAGTTTTCATATGCACTTGTTTAATTATGTCAAGAGAATCATGTGTATGTGTACATGACTTTATATATGACCAGAGGATTGTAGAAAAATTGTGTCATGCAAACTCCATATGCACTTGTCTAATTTTGTCAAGTGAGTGATGTGTATATGACTTAATTTTGTCAAGAGAGTGATGTGTATATGACTTTATATATGACTAATGAAGTTTGATCATTTTTCAACATAGTGATGTGTATATGACTTAATTTTGTCAAGAGAGTGATGTGTATACTATCACTAATGAAGTTTGATTATTTTTCAAATATGTTGAAGTGCATAATAATTTGTTAAATAGAGAGGGTATTTTTTGAATGATGGTTTATGAGATGATATCTATTGTATCATGAAAACTCCATATGCACTTGTTTAATTTTGTTAAGAGAATCATGTGTATATGACTTTATATATGAATAGAGGATTGTAAGTTTTCATATGCACTTGTTTAATTTTGTCAAGAGAATCATGTGTATGTGTATATGACTTTATATATGAACAAAGGATTGTAGAAAAATTGTGTCATGCAAACTCCATATGCACTTGTCTAATTTTGTCAAGAGAGTGATGTGTATATGACTTAATTTTGTCAAGAGAGTGATGTGTATATGACTAATGAAGTTTGATTATTTTTCAAATATGTTGAAATATGGTGAAGTGCATAATAATTTGTTAGATAGAGAGTGATGTGTATATGAATTTATATAGGACTAATGAAGTTTGATTATTTTTCAAATATGTTGAAGTGCATAATATAATATGAACAGAGGATTGTAGAAAAATTGTGTCATGCAAACTCCATATGCACTTGTCTAATTTTGTCAAGAGAGTGATGTGTATATGACTTAATTTTGTCAAGTGCATAATAATATATGAACATAGGGTAGAAAAATTGTGTCATGCAAACTCCATATGCACTTGTCTAATTTTTTCAAGAGAGTGATGTGTATATGACTTAATTTTTTCAAGAGACTGATGGGTATATGACTTTATATATGATGTGTATATGACTTAATTTTGTCAAGTGCATAATAATATATGAACAGAGGATTGTAGAAAAATTGTGTCATGCAAACTCCATATGCACTTGTCTAATTTTGTCAAGAGAGTGATGTGTATATGACTTAATTTTGCCAAGAGAGTGATGTGTATATGACTTTATATATGACTAATGAAGTTTGATTATTTTTAAAATATGTTGAAGTGCATAATAATTTGTTAGATAGAGAGGGTATTTTTTGAATGATGGTCTATGAGATGATATCTAATCATATTAAGAATGATTATATGAATTTTTCCATTAGAAGCATAATATTTGTATGGTGATGTATATTTCTATGATCCACGTGTTATAGTTGTGTATGTGAATCTGGGTGATATAGTTGTGTGAATCTGGGTGAATCCTTGTGCAACGTGAGGGGTTTAGTGATGTGTATATGACTTAATTTTGTCAAGAGAGTGATGTGTATATAACTTAATTTTGTCAAGAGATTGATGTGTATATGACTAATGAAGTTTGATTATTTTTCAAACATGTTGAAGTGCATAATAATTTGTTAGATAGAGAGGGTATTTTTTGAATGATGGTCTATGAGATGATATCTCATCATATTAAGAATGATTATATGGATTTTTCCATTAGAAGAATAATATTTGTATGGTGATGTATATTTCTATGATCCACATGTTATAGTTGTGTATGTGAATCTGGGTGATATAGTTGTGTGAATTTGGGTGAATCCTTCTGCAATGTGAGGGGTTTAGTGATGTGTATATGACTTAATTTTGTCAAGAGAGTGATGTGTATATGACTAATGAAGTTTGATTATTTTTCAAATATGTTGAAGTGCATAATAATTTATTAGATAGAGAGGGTATTTTTTGAATGATGGTCTATGAGATGATATCTCATCATATTAAGAATGATTATATGATTTTTTCCATTAGAAGCATAATATTTGTATGGTGATGTATATTTCTATGATCCACATGTTATAGTTGTGTATGTGAATCTGGGTGAATCCTTCTGCAACGTGAGGGGTTTAGTGATGTGTATATGACTTAATTTTGTTAAGAGAGTGATGTGTGTATGACTAATGAAGTTTGATTATTTTTCAAATATGTTGAAGTGCAAAATAATTTGTTAGATAGAGAGGGTATTTTTTGAATGATGGTCTATGAGATGATATCTATTCATATTAAGAATGATTATATGAATTTGCCCATTAGAAGCATAATATTTGTATGCTGATCTATATTTCTATGATCCACGTGTTACAGTTGTGTATATGAATCTGGGTGGTGATGTATATTTCTATGATCCACGTGTTATAGTTGTGTATGTGAATCTGGGTGAATCCTTATGCAACATGAGGGGTAACAAACCCTTTCTATGATCCACGTGTTACAGTTGTGTATATGAATCTGGGTGGTGATGTATATTTCTATGATCCACGTGTTATAGTTGTGTATGTGAATCTGGGTGAATCCTTCTGCAACATGAGGGGTAACAAACCCCGTGACCACAAAAAACTATTTACAACAATGCAACATGTCCTTCACATGGTGACAATACCAAATGAGTTTTGATCTAAACCTTTCATATCCTTCAGGTTTTCCCTTGCAAGTTATAACTACCCTTATTCAATTGCCTATATAAAGCATTTATTTAGCTTTCACTGCTTCAATGTGGGATAAAAGATAGCACGAAATGGAAAAAAAATAAAAAGCGTACACCTTTGGCAACATTTATCCCATGCATGGATTTTGATGGGATTTATTCATTTCTTAACCACACAACAATTGTTAATGATGCTTCAAACATATAATTTAGTCTTTGCAATACTTGGAAATTTTTCAAAACAATAAAAATACTTTCATCTTAACAACATTGAACAAGAATGCAAACTCCAATGCGTCATCAATGCTTTGAGTATGGAATTCTTTCTCATATATCACACATCGAACATAAAAACTTTGCACCTTTCAATATTATGCTCACTTCTTTTGAAAGCATTAATCATATGTTTTGCTTTATGTCCATAGATCAGCGGATGATATGAGGAAATAATGGTCCACTGACACATGTACCATATGTAAAACAAATGGAGGCAGGGTCTTTATATATCTCAACCAAATCTAGTGCACGTTGATTAGAAAATACTAGTCTTATACTACAAAATATATTTCTAGTTGGTATCCACTTAATGCAACTTATGATTTTCGTCAAAACACTAGTGATAGAGAGATCCAGGAGCCTAGAAGCAACAAATCCATTCAAGATGAGTCGTCTAGGGAAGAAGGTAACTTCATTGGGATAGATCTCATCAAATTCATAATAGTCTTTCTCATGCATGCATCAAATTCATCTTCTGACAACAGATACAACACTGCATGCAATAGTAAACCCACCCATGTCACAGATCGGGCTTGCATGCCAACGATCTAGTGACACATGTTAGTTCTAGGTATTTTTCCATGTTTTTACTAATATTCCAGTATAGATCTAGTCATTTGAAGGTCTAATTGAAGATTGGTTTTGTTATTTTTACATGCATGCAGCTTATGTTTGAAGTTTTATACATGCATGTTATTATTGTAATTGCTTGACCATTCAATATATCTTAAACAAGTTGTTACACTTGAAACCACATGCAAAATCACCACGTATGTTAAATTCAAGTTATCAAATGCAACCAGAAACCTAAATAACCCATTCAACCACCCAAAGAGTATCAAATATTCTAGGGAAGAAGGTGACTTCATTGGGACAAATCTCATCAAATTCATCTTTCGACAGTAGATCTAGTGCTACATGCAACAATAAACCCACGCATGTCATGGATCTGTCTTGCATGTCAATGATCTAGCGACACATGTTAGTTCTAGGTATTTTTCCATGCTTTTACTAATATTTCAGTATAGATCTAGTCATTTGAAGGTCTAATTGAAGTTTTTTTTGGTTATTTTTACATGCATGCAGGTTGTGTGTGAAGTTTTATACATTCATTTATTGTAATTGCTTGACTATTCAATATATTGTAAACAAGTTGTTCCACCTGAAACCACATGCAAAATCACCACACATGTTAAATTCAAGTTATCAAACACAACCAAAAACCTATATAACCCATTCAACCACCCAAAGAGTATTAGATCTGTGACAGACAGGGTCAACAGAGAGTTAATATCTAGATAGGTGGATTTGGGATATTACATTTTATGGCTTGAAGTGGATGGGACACCTTCTTAGGGTGCATTTCCTTGTATACTCATGGTTTTGAGAAAAACAACACATGGCTTTGCAAATCAGTACATGGTTTTGGCTCTTGTTTTGAGAATATTGATGATGGATGTAACCACCTTGGCACTCTTATCTAAGGCATACCCTTCTTGGAGGTTGTTATATTATTTGTGAAGGAAGATATAACTATCTAGCACACTTGTCAAGGGAGCACCACCTCATATCATGTTTTATTATTATTAACCAAGTCAAAGTGGTCCAAGATGCACTTCTCCCAAGGGTGAACTTCATGAAGTCAATATTTAAATGTTTTACTTGGCCAAGGTGGCTATTCTTGAACATTATTCAAAGGTAGCTTGAGGAATATTTTATTATTGGTTGACTCGTCACACGTGGGAGGTTGGTACACATTGAAAGAGATGTTATTGAGGTGGCTAGGGAGGCACCTTCGCTTTGAGGGAGAAACACATGCTTCTAAGGAGGATTTTGTGGCACACTTGATATGAATCAAGTGGATATCAGTGGCCACCCACCTTTTCCAACTGGATCAAAATAGTTTTCTGGCAATTTTGGTAATTTACTATTTTTAGCAGTTTTTAACTTCCAGGGCCATTTTGAGGCCCTAAATGATGTTTTTTTGGATAATGAGGAGAATAATGGAATTTACTTATACATTTTCCACAAAATGAATCTCCTCGATGATACCTTTCCAACGGGCTATCATGCACCTAAAACAGAGATCGTATGCAAAAGTTACGAGCCCGGGAAGTTGATGTACTAACTTACCCAAATGGGGCCCACATGACTTTTGGCGCTTCATCCCCTAGGGTTAGGTTTTTGGATGTCAAGGGTTTTTGGCATTCCTGTTTATTGTAAAAATGCCTTCAGAGCCTCATTATAATCACCTTCTTGTGAATGCAAGTAGTCGTCACGTCTCTTCTCAGAGATAAGCTGCCACCATTCTAGCGAGTCTTTCACTCTGTATTTTTACAGTCTCTGTACATTTATTTCATTAATAGAAATCATGTATTATTGTCTCTCTGTGTTTACGGTTTCATCTCTGATACATTTCTGTTATATTATTGGATATCGACGATATCTCTGTGCATTTCTTTATTATATATCCACTCTCATTTCGTGCCGAAAATAATCCAGATCAATGGTATCAGAGCAGGCTGCTCTTCATCATTTTTTTAGTGCATGTCCCCGACGAGGTCCGAGTATAGAAAGGTGGGTCTCAGGCTTGTCTCTCTCGAAGACAATCTGTCTCGCACACCCAAGAAACCCTCCATGGCGGAAGAAAAGAAAAACGACGAAGCAGACGATCCTATAAATTTGTTGCTTGAGCAAGCTCTCATGCGACAGAGGGACGAAATGATGGAGAATTTTCCCCACATCCTTCAAGGCTTGTCGATACAAATAGGCTCATATTCATCAAACAACCACTTTGGAAGAACCTCTCCTTTCAAGGTATAGGTTAATTTTGATATTCCCGTATTTGAAGGTCAAATAGATGCAGATGCCCTAGACAAATGGTTAAATCTGTTAGAAGGTTATTTCTCTATTCATAATTTTTCCGACAGGGAAAATATCACCTTTGCACTCCTTAAATCTCTCCCCCATGTCAAACATTGGTGGGAAACTTACTGGGAGCAAATTTCCATAGAGGAGTCTGACCGGTCGTGACCTTTCGTTTGTGCTCTCGGGTCAGTGTTTGCGACCACCATATTTCTGCTTAATGATATGTCCCCTCCATTGCAACAGGAATGAATCCTTTCAAATGGACTTGATTACAACGAGTATGAATCCTCTCACTAATGACAATATTCTTGGTGGCTCTTGATAACTTTCATTCAATTGATGACAACATGCACTAGGTAGATAGGTAAGGTGACTAAAATTGCTTCTTCTTTAGTTGAATAATTATGAATAATATATGAGATGATTACAATGAGAATGATGGTTCGTTTATATACCTTTCAGAGGGTGTTTTTCATGAATAGAAATGTCCTTTAGATATATAATTTAGTCTTTTCATTTATGATATATTAATATTACTATTTATGATTATTATTACTTATTATTATTATATTTTATATATGTTACACTTGGAAGCATTAATTTGATATTCCGTTTTGTTTGCACAATAGTTTGAGATTTCCATCTAATGTAGTTGAAAACTTTCTAAATTCTTAAATTTCGTTTGTTTTATAGTATATATCTAAATCACTATATATGTTTGTAATTTTGCAGAATGTTGCTCGCTTGTATGGATCATCCATTTCCAACAACAACCTCATTAGTGTTTCATGGGTAAATATTGTTTTTATTTCCACTCTCTTTTTCATGCATGCTATAGAACAAGTGTTCTTGTAACATATGAGAGAAATTTGACTTTAGGTAATGTGGATTGTTGTTTCTTAATATACTTGTGATTTTTTTTAGGATGCATGCATCATCATATAACTTTCATCTTCTCCCCATTGGAATTTCACAGTTTCCCATTCTAAAAATGACAGAATACTATTTCTAATACATCTATGTTCTTAAAATATCAAACATACTATGATGTATTATGTTGTGGTACATGTTGGTTGGTATGTTTCAGTCTAGAAAATTTTCTATAAAAAAATATTTGAACAGTTTGAAATCTGTCCACTTTTTACTTGAGGTTTGTGTCAACCTTTTGCCTCCTAATCTTAAGTCATAGACCACCTTCATGTGTATCTTGGGATATCATCTTTATCCTAAGGATTATGTACTTGGCTACATGTTAGGATGATTGTTATGTGATAGTCCATTATTTGATGGTTATGTCTATTGTACATAATTATTGTCAATATGATTGATTTAGCTTTGAGCCTTTTTGCCATTTCTTGATTTTCTTGCTCTTCATTATGTCTTTCAATTGGTATTATATCTTTGATGATCTTAAGGGTCTCGTGATTATATGGAATGAATGGTGAGGACATTTTTTAACTATTTTTGGAAAAGTGCATTATTTCTTTTATGGGGTTGGCTGAATAAGGATAAAGTGTAACACTAAGGCTGTGAGTTTGGTTGGATGATAAGGAGTGTAGTTTGATATCAACAACGACAATCAAGAAGAACTCCTACAAAATCAAATAAGTGTTTCCTGGTGTATTATTTAGGATGAAGATGTCAAAATAAAATAATGATGACTACATTGTCAAATTTAAGTTTGTGCATTCTAATTGATTGAAATATTTAGTTTGAGAAAGTCTAAGAGTGACTTTTTCTTGGTTGAGAGAAAGTGTGCATGATTATGGTGTCTATGTATGTGTATGATGGGTATATGGATGATTAAGTGAAATCTTGATTGAATGTGGATGTGAGGTGACACAGAGACAATGTGTTTGTGTGAGATAACATTTCCTTGTATTTCTATGAGGAAGTAACACACCCAACCCCTTAAATACCCTTTCTAGGGATGGGGCATCAAATTTTCTCTTTTCCTTGGTTCATTTTCGGTCCCTTACTAAGAAAAACCATCTTATTCTTCTCCCCTGAAGTTTACATCTCCTACTATGCGCTTAAACCATCTAGTAGGGTCCTCCTCGTGACCTCAGGCTAAAACCGGGGGCTAAGAGTCTACTTAGAGAAGGTTTTGGCACTTCGGAACTCCCAGACTTCGAGAGTTCCAACGGTGTTATCGAATTCAAATATCATCGAACAATGGAGGGAATCAATGGTCCACATCCTCCGCCAAGATCCTACAGTTAAAAAGGGAGCTTCGACATTCGGCATAAAACAGTCCTTTTTCCTAACCCCTGAAGTCCCGAAATATCGCCATGTGGCCTTATCCCTTCGACGATCAACGTTCAGAGTTTTACGTTGAATGTCCCTTCTTCGACATTCGACACTCGGCAATTTTTTGTCTTCGTTCTACATTTTCGGAGTTTCGGTGATCGATGATCATCGTTGGACTTTCGACATTCGGAGATTGACGATCCTCGTTGTAAATTCCTTTTCCATACGATGCTCAAATATTTCAAACTCCCAAAGTTATCTAGACTACCAGAGTCTCGGACACATCACCAACCACATTATCCAAGAGGGCACGAACCAAGAGTTGACACACGACGAGGGTCAAGGGGTGACACATGTCCTCATTGAGGGGTGACATGTGTCATTCTCTAGTAGCCACAAATGGTTTGTGAATCGTCCATATCCAGATGACATGTGGCATGCGTAATGTCGTTCCATGTCACATCGAATGATGTCATCATGCCACGTTTAATTGGATCGATAATTGCCCATCCCTTCGATCTCATGGTCAGTAGGAGTCCACATAGATCCATAAATCTACGGATCTCGATACTTTGTAGCTCTAGAATTCAAATATTGAAAACTCCTCACGTTGCAAATTCTCTGAAGAGCTAAGTCTCCAGACTCTCTAATTTGGCACCAAGTGTTCTCATCCTACCAATGACCGAGATTCATTTCGGTGTTTGCAACTTCAGAGGTTTTTCACATTCGGTAGGTTCTTGGTGAGGTTCCTCTGGAGTAATAAGTCTTCGGACTACGAGATCGCTTTCCATGTTCCCTCTCATCCAATGACTCTAATTTGACGGAAAACCTTAGACTAGGGACAAGTAGGGGCCAGGTGTCGCTCCATGACGCATTCCCGATCGGTTGGGTAATCGAGGGTGGGCTTCTTAGATCAACGACTAAGAGAAATACAGAACGATTCAAGGATCGATGGTCCACATCACTTCGGAAGTTCGACATTCAATAGTTTGGTGTGTATCTCCCAACTTTCCCTCCAGACCATGTCGGATCTATCACCATGTGTACCTAGCATCCACGAACATGATTTACTCCAGCTTGCAGAGCTCTAGGGAAACTCATGCGTCCCTATACCATTGAATACCCGGACTCCTACATAATCGTTGATATGTGGACACATGTCCCTCCATTTTCAATGGTCCCAATTTACTCCGCAACACCGACATTTAGAAGTTTAAACGTTAGACCACTCCTATCCTCCCGAAGTAGGACTTTGTTGAAGCACTTAACATTTTCCTTCCTAAGTCCAGTCTAATGGCTGAGAGGCATACACAATAGATCCCCAGATCGACGACCCTCGTCAATTCATGACTTCGGCCTTTGGCTATTTTTTACGATTGTGGAGTCACAAGTCCCGAAGTCCCGAAGTCAAAAGAGCTAGCTCCTTTCATACTAGTGCAAGGTTCCTAGGCCCTAGTCACATGGGTCCTTTGGGAAATCTTGGGGGCTAAGAAAAAATCCTTTTTGCAACAAATGGTTTAAGGATATGGGCATGAGCCCTTGGTCATATAGATGGATAGTCAGAAGGAAAATGTCCTTCTCCCACAAAGATGAACTTGACATTTCCGCTCAGATGAATTCAAAGGGGTTGGCAGGACTTAGACGTTTGAGTTGATCCTACCCCGACTCTCCTCTAGATTCACATCCCATAACTCTCTAGAAATTACAGTGAGATAAATCAAATACTATATGGATATATCATTTTACAGAATCAAAAGAACATTTCTAATAATTGTTCAAATACTGAAAGACTTGACCATAAACACAGACATTCATCATCGCATCAAATATATATACATAGAGTATGATAATACTTATCAAAAATGGAGAATGTGAAGAAATCATTGAAAGTGGTTCTTATTTCCTCCCAACCATAGGCACAACCACTCCTAACGGATTTACCACTAGCCACCCCCAAACTAGACCATGATTCTCTAAGAGAGATTCTTTCTCTTTTCTCCACGACATTCAAGGAAGAAGGTTACTCTTCTCCTCCCACAAAAAAATTGGAAACTATTTTTCTCTAGTCCAAGTAAGGAGGTATGCACGAGTACTTCCTCAATCACTTGTCAGCCTCATTTATCATCTTGATGACAAACCCTACCTGTGGCTTCTTTCATCCAAAAATGAGCTTACTTCTCATCTTTTTTTTCTCAACTCCAGAGTTGAAGTATGTTCTCTTCTCTTCTTGGGAGAGTGTTTTTTTTCTACTCTGATATCTTGCAGATCTGTCTATGTCCCCGAATTACCTCCTTTATTACCTTCCTCAGCAAGGTTGTGTGGGTCTGAATCCCAATTTTTGGTCAAGACTAGAAACCTTTCAGATGGGTACCCTGCTCCATCTTCTCATTAACTCTTGAGGGTGGCCTTCCAACTACGAGCCTGACTGGTAATTCATTTCTAGGTCAGAGGACTGTTGAGAAATTGCACCTAGTAGGTATTAGTCTAGTGAGGGTCATCTCAACCATTCTTGGCTTCTCCTCACCATCTCTCTCATAGAATCCATGGTCTATCTTGGAAAACTTCCCCCTTTCAACAGTTGTGCAACACATATCAAATTTCTATTAATAACAAAAAATTCATACGTTGACCCTTTTATACAAAGATTCATCAAATCAAACATTCACACATATTTAGTCTGTCATAGTCTCTTGGCTAGTTATATTTATATTTACAAACAGGGGGAAACAGGGGTATTACAATCCCCTCCCCCTTAAAGGAACATCATCCTCGATGTTCTATCTATCGATGTGCTATGTATGTACAGAAGTAAAAAATGGACATGCATATCTCATGGCATCCTCCATTTCCCATGTAGCCTCATCTAGGCCAAAGTGTTTCCACTGCACCTTGACCTGTGCAATGGTTCTATTCCTGAGTGGGGTTTCCTTCCTATCTATTATGCATTGAGGTTCTGGTAGGAATTCTCCCTCTGGTTCCACTTGAATCACAAACCAGTTATGATTAGAATCATGTACATACTTCTTTAATAAAAAAACATGGAAAACATTATGTGCCTTCACTATGGGAGGAAGTGCCAATCGATAATCTATTGGTCCCACTTTATCAAAAAATTCAAAGGGTCCACAATACCAAGGTGCCATCTTGGTACAAGCTCCCATCCTCAAAGACTTTTCCTGGGTCTAACTTGGAGATACACATGATCCCCTACTTTGAACTCTCTAGGAGTTCTTTTCATGTATGCATAACTCTTTTGTCTATTCTGGGTTGTCTTCAAATTTTGTCCGATGTAAATTACTTTTTTTTCAATTTCCTTTAGCATATTTGTCCTGATTGTAGCTATGCCTAATGGGTTGTTCTAGCTGTTTGGGATGTTGCATTGGCTTCCATAAAGGGCTTCAAAAGGGCTCATTTTTAATGCCTCTTGATAGCTATTGTTGTAGGCAAATTCTACCAGTGGTAGGTAGTCCTCCCATTTCTTTGGTTGATGCATTACATGCATCCTCAACATGTCTTCTAATACTTGTTTTACCCTCTCGGTTTTCCCATCAGTTTGAGGGTGATGAGGTGTACTAAAGAGCAATTTTGTTTCAAAACTAGCAAATAGATACTTCCAGAAGTTTGAAGTAAACTTTTTATTTATATCGGATATAATTTACTTGGGCATGCCATGCAGTCTGAATATCTCTTTTATGAAAATGTTGGCAATATATATTGCCTTGGAAGTTGAGTTGAAGGGTATGAAGTGAGCAACCTTGCTCAGTTTTCCACAACTACCATGATGGCATCATTCTATTTGGTTGATCTTGGTAATCCTGTAATGAAATCCATGGATATGGTTTCCCATTTGCACTCAGAAATTGGTAGGGTCTGCAACAACCATGTTGGGTTTCAGTGCTCTTCCTTGACTTGTTGAGACTATATACACTTAGCTAAGTAATCATCTATGTCCTTTTTCAGTCCGGGTCAACAAAATAGTTTCCTAGTGGTCGTGATCATTTTCTGATAACTAGGATGACCAATATATGGTCTTTTGTGTAGTTCATCCATTATGAACCTCTTCAAGTCGTCACAATTTGGAATGTATAATATTCCCTTGTAAGTCAATAGGTCATCATTAAGCATCTGATAACCTTCATACTTCATCCCTATTATCTCTTGCTTTAGGTATGATGTCACGGTCTTGAAAAATGCATATGTTTCTTGTGCAATTTTGACTCTCTCTTTGATGTCTTATTCACTGGTGCTTACAACTGCCAACTGAACCACTTTCATACTTCTAATAAGGGCATCAGCCACCCTATTCTCCTTTCCTTTGACATGTTTGATTTCAAAATCAAATTCACTTAGGAGATCCATCCACCTAGCTTGTCTCACATTGAGCTTTGATTGGTCAAACAAATACCTCAACCCACTATGGTCCATCATAAGTACAAATCTTCTACCGAAGAGGTAATTCCTCCACATTTTTAAATCATGCACTATGGAATCCAATTCCATATCATGGGTCACATAATTAACTTCACGCTCATTCACTTTTTGAGATTTGTAGAAAATAACATGCCCTTCTTGCATAAGGACTCCTTTGAGCCATTCCTTGTAGGCATCTGTACACACAAGGAAATCATTTTCTAGGTCTGCGATCTTCAGTAAATGCGCGTTGGTTAGAAGGTATTTCATCTCTTGAAATATTTATTCAAATTCTGATGTCCAAATGAATCTAACCCCTTTTTCTGAAGGGAGGTGACTAGGAAACCAATCTTGGAGAATCCTTTTATGAATCTCCTATAGTATCATGCAAGGACCATAAAAGATATGATATCAGACACATCCTTTGGGGTAGGTCAATCCATGATGGCTTTAATATTATCAGGATCAATTGCCACTCCTTCTTCAGATATAACATGGCCTAACTAATGGACTTCTTTATGGAAAAAGTCACACTTACTGAGTTTAGTATAGAGATGATGTTCTCTTAGTACTTGTAGTACTAGCTTGATATGTTCTTCATGCTCTTCCCTATTCTTGGAATAGATTAGGATATCATCAGTGAAAACCAAAACAAACCTATCCAAGAAATTTCTGAATATGTTATTCATTAAACACATAAAAGTGGTTGGTGCATTGGTGAGCCCAAATGGCACCACCACAAATTCATAGTGACCATATCTTGTCCTAAAGGCTATCTTGTGGATGTCTTCATCTTTAATTTGGACCTGATGGTATCTAGACCTCAACTCAATCTTGGAGAAGATTGTAGCACCCCTTAATTGGTCAAATAAGTCATCGATCCTTGGCAATGGATACTTATTCTTGATAGTCATATTATTGAGTTGTCTATAATCTATGCACAGTCTAAGTGTGCTATCTTTATTTTTCACAAACAAGGCTCGTGCTCCACATGGAGACACACTAGGCCGAATGTAGTCTTGTTCCACATCTCCTTCAAATGTAGTTTGAGCTCAACTAGATTTGGTGTACTCATTTTATAGGGTGTTCTAGACATTGGCACTGCTCATGGTACAAGTTCTATTGAAAATTCAATATCCCTTCTTAGAGGTAGACCTGGTACCTCTTCTGGGAATAAATATTTATATTCTATTAATAAGGGATGACTCTCTAGGTTGGGTTTGTCATTCTCAATAGAGTTTAGTACTTGTATTTCATACAAGTTACATCCCTTTCTGTAATACTTCTTCACTTGGTGGGTTGATATTTGTCTCACTGAGACAGGATTTTGAATCCCTTGTAGGGTTACCCTTCTTCCTTCTTCATTTTCACACTCCAAAGTTTTACTGTAATAGTCCAACTTGGTTTTGTGGGCAGCCAACCAGTGCATGCCAATCAATGGATCATAAGATCCTAGAGAAAATATGTTTAGGTTCACTTGGGTGGGAAACCCACTTGTAACAAATTGTCTGCCATAATCTCTTGGTTCATCAAATCAAACATTCACACATATTTTGTCTTGCATAGTCTCTTGGTCAGTTATAGTTATATTTACAAACTGGAGGAAACATGGGTATTACAGAGGATTGTAGAAAAATTGTACCATGAAAACTCCATATGCACTTGTTTAATTTGGGGGAAATATGGGTATTACAGAGGATTGTAGAAAAATTGTATCATGAAAACTCCATATGCACTTGTTTAATTTTGTCAAGAGAATCATGTGTATATGACTTTATATATGAACATAGGATTGTAAGATTTTATGACTTTATATATGAACATAGGATTGTAAGTTTTCATATGCACTTGTTTAATTTTTTCAAGAGAATCATGTGTATGTGTATATGACTTTATATTAAAGAGAGTTGTAGAAAAATTGTATCATGAAAACTCCATATGCACTTGTTTAATTTTGTCAAGAGAATCATGTGTATATGACTTTATATATGAACAAAGGATTGTAAGTTTTCATATGCACTTGTTTAATTTTGTCAAGAGAATCATGTGTATGTGTATATGACTTTATATATGAACAGAGGATTGTAGAAACATTGTGTCATGCAAACTCCATATGCACTCGTCTAATTTTTTCAAGAGAGTGATGTGTATATGACGGGGAAACATGGGTATTACAGAGGATTGTAGAAAAATTGTATCATGAAAACTCCATATGCACTTGTTTAATTTTGTCAAGAGAATCATGTGTATATGACTTTATATATGAACAACGGATTGTAAGTTTTCATGTGCACTTGTTTAATTTTGTCAAGAGAATCATGTGTATGTGTATATGACTTTATATTACAGAGAATTGTAGAAAAATTGTATCATGAAAACTCCATATGCACTTGTTTAATTTTGTTAAGAGAATCATGTGTATATGACTTTATATATGAACAGAGGATTGTAAGTTTTCATATGCACTTGTTTAATTTTGTCAAGAGAATCATGTGTATGTGTATATGAATTTATATTACATAGAGTTGTAGAAAAATTGTATCATGAAAACTCTATATGCACTTGTTTAATTTTGTTAAGAGAATAATGTCTGTATGAATTTATATATGAACAGAGGATTGTAAGTTTTCATATGCACTTGTTTAATTTTGTCAAGAGAATCATGTGTATGTGTATATGACTTTATATATGAGTAGAGGATTTTAGAAAAATTGTGTCATGCAAACTCCATATGCACTTGTCTAATTTTGTCAGGAGAGTGATGTGTACATGACTTAATTTTGTCAAGAGAGTGATGTGTATATGACTAATGAAGTTTGACTATTTTTAAAATATGTTGAAGTGCATAATAATTTGTTAGATAGAGAGGGTATTTTTTGAATGATGGCCTATAAGATGATATCTATTCATATTAAGAATGGTTATATGAATTTGTTCATTAGAAGCATAATATTTGTATGGTGATGTATATTTCTATGATCCACGTGTTATAGTTGTGTATGTGAATCTGGGTGAATCCTTCTGCAACATGAGGGGTAACAAACCTCGTGACCACAAAAAATTGTTTATAACAATGAAACATGTCCTTCACATGGTGACATTACCAAATGACTTTTGATCTAAACCTTTCATATCCTTCACATTTTCCCTTGCAAGTTATTCCTACCCTTATTCAATTGTCAATATAAAGTATTTATTTAGCTTTCATTGCTTCAATGTGGGATAAAAGATAGCACGAAATGGCAAAAAAATAAAAAGCGTACACCTTTGGCAATATTTATCCCATGCATGGATATTGATGGGATTTATTCATTTCTTAACCACACAACAATTGTTAATGATGCTTCAAACATATAATTTATTCTTTGCAATACTTGGAAATTTTTCAAAAAAATAAAAATACTTTCATCTTAACAACATTGAACAAGAATGTAAACTCTTAGTGTATGGAATTCTTTCTCATATCTCACACATCGAATATAAAAACTTTGCACCTTTCAATATTATGGTCACTTCTTTTGAAAGCATTAATCATATGTTTTTCTTTATCTCCATAGAGCAGCAGATGATATGAGGAAATAACGATCCAGCGACACATGTACCATATGTAAAACAAACAAAGGCAAGGTCTTTATATATTTCAACCAAATCTAGTGCACATTGAATAGAAAATACTAGTCTCAGACTACAAAATATATTTCTAGTCGTTATCCACTTAATTCAACTTATGATTTTCATCAAAACACTAGTGATAGAAGGATCCAGGAGCCTAGAAACAACAGATCCATCCAGGGTGAGTCTTCTAGGGAAGAAGGTAACTTCATTGGGATAGATCTCATCAAATTCATAACAGTCTTGCTCATGCATGCATCAAATTCATCTTTCGACAGCAGATCCAGTGTTGCATGCAACAGTAAACCCACCCATGTCACAGATCGGGCGTGCATGCCAACGATCTAGTGACACATGTTAGTTCTAGGTATTTTTCCATGTTTTTACTAATATTCCAGTATAGTTCTAGTCATTTGAAGGTCTAATTGAATATTGGTTTGGTTATTTTTACATGCATGCAGGCTATGTGTGAATTTTTATACATGCATGTTATTATTGTAATTTCTTGACTATTCAATATATCTTAAACAAGTTGTTCCACTTGAAACCACATGAAAAAACACCACACATGTTAAATTCAAGTTATCAAACACAACCAGAAACCTAAATAACCCATTCAACCACCCAAAGAGTATCAAAAATTCTAGGGAAGAAGGTGACTTCATTGGGACAGATCTGATCAGATTCAGAGGAGTCTTGCTCATGCATGCATCAAATTCATCTTTCGACAACAGATCCAGTGCTACATGCAACAATAAACCCACTCATGTCACATATCGATCTTGCATGCCAATGATCTAGCGACGCATGTTAGTTCTAGGTATTTTTCCATGCTTTTACTAATATTTCAGTATATATCTAGTCATTTGAAGGTCTAATTGAAGATTTGTTTGGTTATTTTTACATGCATGTAAGTTGTGCATGAATTTTCATACATGCATGTCATTATCGTAATTTCTTGACTATTCAATATATCGTAAACAAGTTGTTCCACCTGAAACCACATCAAAAATCACCACACATGTTAAATTCAAGTTATCAAAAGAAATCAGAAACCTATATAACCCATTCAACCACCGAAAGAGTATCAGATCTGTGTCAGACAGGGTCAACAGAGAGTTAATATCTAGATCTGTGGATTTAGGATATTACATTTTATGGATTGAAGTGGATGGGACACCTTCTTAGGGTGCATTTCCTTGTATATTCATGGTTTTGGGAAAAACAACACATGGTTTTGCAAATCAATACATGGTTTTGGCTCTTGTTTTGAGAATATTGATGATGGATCTAACCACCTTGGCTCTCTTCTCTAGGGCATACCCTTCTCGGTGGTTGTTATATTATTTGTTGAAGGAAGATATAACTACCTAGCGCACTTGTCAAGGGAACACCACCTCATATCATATTTTATTATTATTAACCAAGTCAAAGTGGTCCAAGATGCACTTCTCCCAAGGGTGCACTTCGTGAAGTCAATATTTAATTGTTTTACTTGTCCAAGGTGGCTATTCTTGCACATTATTCTAAGGTATCTTGAGGAATAGTTTATTGTTGGTTGACTTGTCACACGTGGGAGGTTGGTACACATTGAAAGAGATGTTATTGAGGTCGTTGGGGAGGCACCTTCACTTTGAGGGAGCCACACATGCTTATAAGGAGGAGTTTTTGGCACACTTCCTATGATCCAGGTGGATATCGGTGGCCACCCACCTTTATCAACTGGCTCAAAATAGTTTTCTGGCAATTTTGGTAATTTACTATTTTTAGCAGTTTTTAACTTTCGGGGCCATTTTGAGGCCCTAAATGATGTTTTTGGGAAAATGGGGAGAAATATGCAAGTTCCTTCCATATTGGCCCCAAAATGAATCTCCTCGATGATACCTTTCCAACGGGATATCATGCACCTAAAACAGAGATCGTATGCAAAAGTTACGAGCCCGGGAAGTTGATGTACTAACTTACCCAAACAGGGCCCACATGACTTTTGGCTCTTCATCTCATAGGGTTAGGTTTTTGGATGTCAAGGGTTTTTGACATTCCTGTTTATTTTAAAAAGTCCTTCAGAGCCTCATTGTAATCATCTTCTTGCGAATGCGAGTAGTCGTCACATCTCTTCTCAGAGATAAGCTGCCACCATTCTAGCGAGTCTTTCACTCTGTATTTTTACAATCTCTGTACATTTATTTCATTAATAGAAATCATGTATTACTGTATCTTTCTGGTTATGGTTGCATATCTGATACATTTATGTTATATTATTGGATATCCATGATATCTCTGTGCATTTCTTTATTATATCTCCGCTCTCATTTCGTGCCGAAAATAATCTAGATCAGTAATATTAGAGCAAGTTGCACTTGATCGTTTTTTCAGTGCATGTCCCCGATGAGGTCTGAGTATAGAAAGATGGGTCTTGAGCTTGTCTCTCCTAAATACAATTGCTCTCGCACACCTAATAAACTCTCCATGGCGGAAGAAAAGAAAACCGACGGAGCAGACGATCCTATAAATCTGTTGCTTGAGCAAGCTCTCATGAGACAAAGGGACGAAATGATGGAGAATTTTTCCCACATCCTTCAATGTCTGGCGATAGAAACAAGCGCATCTTCATCAAACAACCACTTTGGAAGCACCTCTCCTTTCAAGGTGCATGTTAGTTTTGATATTCTCGTATTTGAAGGTCGGTTGATAGATGCAGATGCCCTAGACAAATGGTTAGATCTGTTAGAAGGTTATTTCTTTGTTCATAATTTTCCCAACAGGGAAAAGATCATCTTCACACTCCTTAAAACTCTCCCCCATGTCAAACATTGGTAGGAAACTTACTGGGAGCAAAGTTCCACAGAGGAGTCTGGAATATATGGGGCCGAACCCACTTGGGATTTTTTTTGGATGCGGTAAATGAATAGTATTACCCTATTGGCAACTATGAGGACCAGTATATGAGATGGACCACACTGCAGCAAGAGAGGGGCCAAGAAGTTTCGGAGTTCACCAATACCTTCCATACTTTGTGCACCAAGCTGTGTATCAAAGACTCCGAACGATATTTGGTTATGAAATATCATGGGGCTCTACACAGATACATCCAAACTGAAATGGAATTTATGGACATCTCATCACTCGATGTTGCTTATCGATATGTTGTTAAAATCGAGGAGAAATTTAAGCACCAGAACAAATGAGAGTTTGGGTATACAAATCTGCAACAACCAAAGTATGACAAAGACAACCCTAACAAATAGTCTCCCGAAAACCAGTCCAAGCCACAGGAAAAGAAGGGTCACAGGAAGACAAAGAAGGACACCGAAAAATGGTGTGATTTCCACAAAATCCCCTGGCACAACACCAATTAATGTTGCTCAAAACAGTAATTGGTGGCCAAGATCAAAGACAAGGAGTCGAATTTAGAATCTGATTCTGAAAATACTGGTAAAGGACAGATCATTGGCACAGACCCCACTGCTATTGTCGTGACCGCAACAATTCAACCAAAAGAACCTCATATTAGGAGAGGTCGTAAAACAGTTGGGATTGTCGACAACACCACACCCACAACCATACAACATCGAGTGGACTTGCTAGGGACGAGATCTTTGTGTCAGCCAGCAGTGTTGATTGTCATACGGCATCCAACCCTTCAAGGATGAGGTATTATGTGATGTTGCCCCACTGAATGTTTGTGATTTTCTCTTGGGTCAACCATATATGTGGAGACGCCATGATGTTTATGAGTCTCAGCCCCACAATGTCATTGTTTATTTGGGGGGTCATCTCTACAAAATACCAGAGGTAGTTCTGACTACTGTTCCACCTAAACAATGCTGCAAGGTAGTATCTCATACTGCAAAATTCAGCTTCTTCACAATCTGTTCAAAAGGTGAATAGAAGGATACTGCAAACACTACAACATCAGCCCAAGAACCTTCTATCTAATAGAAGCAGGTCGACAAGATTTCGGCAAAGTGTAAAGATTCCTTCTGCACACAAGCATCTCATGTAGCTAGACTGGTTAAAAAGGTCCAACCCTTTGTTTATGGTTGCATCTCTGATACATTTTTGTTATATTATTGGATATCCACGATATCTCTGTGCATTTCTTTATTATATCTCCGCTCTCATTTCATGCCGAAAATAATCCGGATCATCCTATTTGTTGGGTCAAAACCTAATTCATCCCCCTTTGAAGCCTTGGTTTACATGTGGAAGACCTCACTTGAAGGGTGCACAGGTGGAAATAGTTATTTATTATTTCTTGAAGGTTGTTGCTTGGTCAATCGCTCATTTAAAGGAAGCACCCTACCTTCTAGCTCTATTTTTGGAGGTGGTTACTAACTAACCCCATTATTTTATTATCGTGGAATTGTCTCATGGAGTTAGTTACTTGAGAACTCTATTATATTGTTTTCCTTGTAGATAATATGTTTATTTTGTTGTTTCTTCTAGGAGAGAAAATTGGATTTCAACAGCTCATTGCTACTTTTAGTAAAAGATTTGTTGAAAAGTTTATTTTATTGATATTCCTTGGAGAATTGATGGATTTAGGAAAACAATTACTTTTTTATTGTAAGGGAGATGTAGCTCACTCCATTTAAAGAGTATATCTCTTAGTCATTGGAATGGTTGGATTTGGGAGAAATCCCTTGGAGCTTAGTTGAATACCCATTGGATGTATTTGGAGGATGAATGAATGCCTTAATGAATGAGGAAATCTTCTAGATCTCTATGTTATCTCATGTAGATGAAATATTATTGGATCATGGTTATGAAACATTGTATGGGATAATACCATTCCTCTTATATTGTATTCATCATTGGAATGCTCTATATTGATGCATGTTTTTATACTCTTGCTTGTGTGCACTTGTAATCCATTCTTGATAGGTACAATTTTCATAGCCATTGGATTTTATCTACACTAGTAATCTCTTACGATAAATTTCTGAAGTTTGGAACAAAAAGGAAAGGGTTGATTAATATTGTACTTTGCAGCCATATTATTCCTCTTTTCTTCATTAGGATATCCTCCCACAAGCCTTATTTGACCCCATATTCCCAATGTACTTTCCCTAGGCACTAGTCTTACCTTCAACCACCTTTTAAAGCATCAAAAGACTAATCTTGATTTTTGTTTAGCAAATCTGAAAATTACATTTGAATATTCTACTTCAGATTTTCCACTAAGTCTAGAAAGCTTATCTCTTTTTGCATCTTATACTAGACTTAAAATTCTGCATTATAAATCTGCAACATATACCTACTCAAAGACCCCAAAGCAAATTTGTACTAAGTCCTAAAACCCCCACTTTACTTCATATTGTCTTGGACTTGGCATGTTTAGGGAAGCCCCCTTGAGTTGGTGATAATCTAACCTAAAGTGAAGGAAATTGCTTCTATGGTGACAACGGTAGCATTTATGTGTTACTCTTTGAATTTCACTTGGTGGAGACTTTACACCTTAGGTGAGACTTTGAGAGGTAACAAGGTCAAGGCTTCTTTGACGTGTTTGATTGTTCAAATAAGGATATAAAGTGTTTCTAAAGTTATTAGGTCTATTGTATTTTTATTACATTGAAAAGAAAATTGCAAAGGAGTTATAGGGAGTTGGCGTCGAGTATTTTTATAAAATGGTGCTATAAGGGGATTATATTATTTTTCCCATACTTGTAAGGATGTTATAATGTATTTTTTTGGGAAATTCCAAGCGTTTCAATCATCTAAACGATTCCATGATACTTAATACAATTAAAAAAAATTGTGTAGTATCCTAGAACTGCCAAAAATTAAAAAGGGATCTACGGAATTGTGGTGCATTTTGATTTTGAGTGAGGATATGGCTGTGTGTGGTCTACGAAACTCTATGGTGCATTTTTCCTTTTACTTTTTTTTTTTTAAACAAACACATGCACATGAAGAAACATAAAGCACTCTAGTTTAAATAAGGAAAGCTCATAAATATAGTCATACAATCTTAAGGAGACAAGCAATTTAAGGGATAGAGCGATTTACACTTGAAGACAAATCTTTGCATTATTTTGCATAGTAAGGAAGGTCACTTTCCTGTTGGTTTTTTTTTTGAAGGCCTTGTCATGGTTTCTTGTATGAAAAAATTAATGTCTCCCTACGTTAAGCTTTTGAATTGGACATGACATAATCAATTCCATTGTAATTTTGAGTCGATCTTTAGTTTTGCCTCATTGAGAGAGTGTGATCCTTAACTTGTAACTTGTTTGGCATAACACCACTCAGTGTTTGCTTGGTTTTTTCATTGTATGATTTTGAGTATTGGTTTTTACCTTAGGAAAAGTTAGAAAGTGAAGCTTTTTGTCCTTAATT